>BSBK01006092.1:400000-480885 GCA_027943335.1 Chamaecyparis obtusa
ATCTCCTTCTCTTTTAAAATATCTCACTATTCCGCTCTTTCCATAAAAACCATAGAATTTCACATGTAAGAGTAGACCAAAATGAATTCATTTTAAAATCAAAAGACTCAACATAGCCAGCAAGAATTTCAGACCAAGACAGTCTAGGTTTACTATTCCAAACAATAGGAGACCCAAGAAAGATAGACCATATACAACAGGCATAGGCATAATAAAAAAAAAGGTGTTCATAGGATTCAGGGACTGAACATAAATCACACTAGATGGGTTCTCCTAAACCATGGGGCAGGGTGTTACCCACAACTAGCTTCTTTAAGAGCAAAAGCCACCTAAAACAAGATTTCTTAGGCTCACAAGGGGAGTGCCAAAAAAAGTTAAAAAATGTTTTCCATTTAGAAACTGGGAAATCCAGCCCCCAGCCAAGGTTCACCCTCTCAAAAATGTCACATTTATCTTTCAACATATCATAAATCTACTTGGTAGAGATCTTTTGAAACTCACTACCATCCTTCCATTTGACCTACTACAAGAACTGATTAGTGTTCATACATTTGCCAGGAAAAAAAGGACCCACTACTTTGGTTAGGATAGAATAAGTCTTTTTTTGTGAACTAGGAATATTGAACTTATTAGACAGTTCCTCCCAATCCCCAAGCCGATTGTCAATCAATACATCTTGAATAGTAGAGATACCATACTTAGCCCAATTCTTGGCAGAGCAGCTTTGTGTTAAGGCCAAAGGATTGTTGTTAGCCTCCACCCCCCACCAAATTGATCTATCAACCACCAAGTATGTAGGAGGACCACCACTAGCACCCCTGAATAAGAGAAGATCCCTGACATGAATCCAAGCTTTCTAGATAGACTGAAATACTTTGGAACCAAACACTAACAAATTCATAGATCCCATCAATTTGTCCCAAAGAGGCACATCTTTCCATCCTTTCTCTTTCTTAATCTCTGATTTATTTATGTTATTCCTGATCAAAACCTTCCATGGTTCATCGCCTGTCATAGCTTGTGTAACCCATTTGGAGGCCAGAGCCATGCCTTGGTCTTTCAAATCTCTAATGGCTAGGCCCCCTTTATTTTTTGGCATACAACACCACTGCCATTTGACATAGTGTCTTTTTTTGTTGCCAAGACCATCAGACCAGAGGAAGTCTCTCATAGTCCTCTCAATCTGTCCAGTCTGATAGTTGGAGAAGAGCCATGCAGATGAAAAATAAATGTGATGAGCTTACAAAAATTTCTGAACAATCTGAATTCTACCAGCCAGGGATAATGTGTGTGTCTACCATTTGATGTATTTCTTCTCAATCTTGGCAAATAACTAGTTCCACATTTCTTTGAGAGATGGGTCGATAGAGAATGGAATGCCCAAATATCTTACTATGTCATTAGGCCCTACCCACCTCCAAACTTTCCTTACAACCCAATCCAGAGGGTCAGATGACCAACCAATGATTGAGGATTTATGAGGGGCCACTTTGGCTTCTGAGACATCACAAAAGAACTGTAGTCTATGTAGCATGTTCTGAAAGTTCTCCTCTTCCAAGATAATAAATAGTGTTGTGTCATCTACAAACTGAGCATTAAGCATGGATTCTTCATTGGGGAGAGTGATTCCTCTAACATGAGGACCTAGTTGAGGGGCTCTCAGAATATAAAAAAGAGCATTAGCAGCAATAACAAATAAGGTAGGGGCAATAGGGCAGCCTTGCTTGATAGATCTTTGGAGGGTGATACATTCAGAGAGTTCTCCATTTACCTCTATAACCATAGAAGAATTTGAGAGTAGGATATTGATCCATTTATAGAAGTAGGGGGGGAATCTGAATGCTTGTAGCATTCCCATAACAAATGGCCATTCAATTCTATCATAAGCTTTTTCGAAGTCCAACAAAACCATGATTGCATTTTGCTTCTCACTCTTTGCCCAATGCATTGCTTCCCAACTGGTAATCAAGTTTTCCAAGATGAATCTCCCTTTAATGAATCCTGTCTGGGTTGGAGATATAAACTCATTTAGTAGGCTACCAATCCTTCTTGCCAAAACTTTAGCTATCACTTTATAAGACAAATTTAGGAGTGTAATGGGCCTCCAGTTTCTCACCCAAGAATTTATCACCATCTTTGGGGAGTAGCTTGATAACTCCCCTATTGATGTCAGCACCTAGGGAGCCCTGATAGAAGGCCTCCTCATATAGTTCTAACAGTTCTTGCCCAATCCAATCAATATTGTGCTTATAGAATTCAGCAGGAAGTCCATCAGGCCTGGGGGCTTTATCATTAGCCAAGGATCTGATAACGTCTTCAATTTCTACCAATGTGACCGACATGTTGAGTCTATTAGCCTCCACATCTTGGATTTTCTTTGGGATCAACCTGAGACACTCCTCCATTTTCTAAAATCTAAGGAGAACAAATTCTTATAGAATTTAAAGAAAGCTACTTTGATATTGTTAGAATCCATAGAGACTTCCCCATCAATTTGAATGCCTTCAACACGTTCTCTTTTCTACTTGCTCTGAATGATATTGAAGAAGTACTTGGAACCTTTGTCACCACCTTTCATCCAGTTCATCCTAGCCCTAGTCTTTTATCCATTGATTTTATATTGTTCACAATTTCTAAGCTGGCACTTAGTCTCTTTAATCTTCTCTTCCAAATGTGGGTCAGACCCCTTATTCTGCAATTCTTTCTTTAAAGAGTTTAGGGTACACTGTAGGGTAAGCTCTTCCCGATTTCTAACCATGGCCTTCTATTTCCCTATAATCTAGTAAATACTCCTCCAAGATACCACTAGGTGGCTCCACATGTCCACTTGATCCAAACCCTAATTACAAAGCTTACATAAATTGGTGACCATTTTAATAGCTTCATTGGTGTCTTCATCCTTAAGAAGCAAGGTATTAAGTTTAAAGCTATTGTTCTTTGTAGGAAGATATATACCTTCATCACAATCTAGGGAAACAATAGCATAAATTGGGTGGTGATCTGACATAGTAGTGGGGGAGGCACACACAGCGGCTCTGCCCTCCTATTTCTCAAAGGAGAAGACATACTCTTTTGCATATACCCTGTCAAGCCTACAATAGACTCTTTGCTACCCTGCTTGGTTATTACACCATGTGAAACAAATATCTAAGAAGGAGCTCTTCTTAAGCCTGAGGGGATCTTCAATTCTAAACTTCCTCTTAAAATTAGACCAGAAAAACAACTCATTCCCTTTCCACCCTTGCACATTGCCACCACACTTATCCTCCCTACTTTCCACCATATTAAAATCTCCAACAAAGATCCAGTGGGCTTTAGGAAGGCCACTAATTAGCCATTCCCATAGGGTGGCACGGTCTCTATAGTCATTAGGGGCATAGATATTACAAATATCAATCAGAAAATCTTTGTGCTTAAGCATGACCCATAGTGCTCTGTGGCAGGCAGAGGAGCCATTTGAATTGAGCTTGTCAGTCCATTGAGGTCCCACTAGAATGGCGGTGCCTCCTCTACCTCTAGGATGGTTAGAGTGAAAGCTAGTAGCTCTGTCCCAAATGAATTTCGTAATGGTGTATGCTTGAAAGCCAACAACCTTGATCTCTTGAAGACATATAATATCTTTATCTTTGAGTTTATTACACCACTTTCTGACCAAGTATTTATTATCAGACATTTCTAGCCCTCTCACATTCCAGCTATGTATGTGCATCATTGAGGTAACATTTTAGGATTATTATAAAGCCTATTAAAAAAATCTGGCATCCCCTTCCTTGAATTTTTGCTGTCATTAGACAAGGATGTCCTTTCAACCATCTTTCTTTTCTTTTTCTTGACTTTAGTAAAAGGTTCTTCAGCCACAGGTGTGACTACTGCATTTTGCAATTTGTGACCATTGTGAACTTTAAGGGTTCCCTGACCCCCCCTCTCTCTATTCAGGGGGCCACTGGAGTTCCTCCTAACACTCACGGCTTTCTCACTGATAGAGGTTAATGCCAATTGTTGCGCACTCAGTTTGGGGGGGGTGGAATTTTTTCATAAGTTTTAACATACTTAGTTTCAAGGGTAGGAACTAGTTGACAATCGGCTAGGGATTTGAGAGCAACCGTATTTTGACCCAAAGTCTCCTTTCCATCAAATAATGGATTACTAATACATAAAAAAACATCTTTATCCGCTTTATCTTGACTGCAAGTTATCTCACTATTAATAATCAGCTCGGGGACTAAGTTTTTACCATCCACTGAACTAGTCTCATCAATTTTTGAGCCATTAGCATCTGTCTTTATTAGGGTCATTAATTTCTGAGCTGGCCTTACTATCTTTTGTGTTTAATTTACTGGTAAATTTAGGGTTCTGATAAACCCGCAAGGCTGGACACTTCTTTTTGGAATGACCATTTTGCTTACAATGAAAATAGGAACTTAAATCACCTAAAAGTGCAATTTCCCATGAAAATTGTTCATCTTCTAAATCCAATGAGATAATATCTGAGAAATCAATTTCTAGTTTGAGGGTCATCAAGATTCTAACATTCAAATGAGGTAAAGTATATCTTGCTTCCTCAATTTGTAGAACTAACCCAAGAGGGTGGACAATTTGGGCTATAAAAGGCCAGAATTTGGGCTGGAGATTTCTAATCTCCACCCAATGGGGGACATCTCGAGCCACAACCTGCTCGACTTCCCCTTTAGTAGACCATTGCAAAGCTTTAAAGATGGACCAACCCACATTCTAGTGCCTCTTTTTAAGCACCCTTTCCTGCATGGCATGTGTTTTGAAAAAAATAGCAAACAACCCCTTTTGATTCATCCTGCAGAAGCTGACTTGAATACCTAGTTTCTTACCCTAGACATGCGCAATCCAATCATCAAAAATTTTTCTAGCAGGAAGAGAATCTTTTTCTAAACATACAAAGAAAATTGCAATTTCTTTAAGCCTTACTTGTTCCTTCCTAATGGCCTTTACCATATTTTCATTAGGGGAGAGTGAGAGAGTCTGAAGTTCATGCGGAGCGGGCTTACCAGTTCCACCTTCTCTATCTTTGGCCATGCCATTCTAAAAAATGCCCCCACCCCATCTATCTCCATCGACCGTGGGCCATCTAGTTAGTTCCTTTCCTGTGATGAAAACTCCATTGAAGGCGACTGATAATAGACATTCAGGACGTGACTATTTTTCCAACACCTCCTTATATGAAGGCTTGTCCTCCAACTTACCATTATAAATCTTAATGGATTCCCCTTGGCACATTTAATTATTATTATCCTGACATTCTCCATTAAGAAATTTATTGCCTCCATCAATATCCATGCTTAAGGGTTTACCATCATTTATCGTATTTGTTCCAGTCTCACACATGGATGAACCAGGCTGGGAGTCGAGAGGACCTGGCTCCAAAGACATCCCTAAGGAAACCCTAATCACACCCCACAAAGAACACAAAAAAGTGGCAGAGAAAGAAAATGAAAGGAACCAAACCAAGCAGAGGGAAAAACAAGGTAAAAAAGACCACGAAAAGCACGAAACCACAAAGGAGAACAGAGAGAAGCCATGGGGATCTGCAGAGTATGATGACAGAAGCGCTCAACACCTCAGCCTCGGGAGTCATATGGTTGCAGAGCCCCTCCAATGCATAGCAGGAATGTAATATTTGAATAAGATAAGAAATAAATAATTTTAAAATAATAATATTGTTAATAAAAATAAATATTGAAAATATTAATTTTATTGTAATTATAAATATGGAAAGCAGACTTTTTTCATAATCTTAATTTATTTAAATTCTTTTAAATTTTAGATATGTAATTAAAAAAGATAGAAACACCAGATTACTTCTTTTTAAGATACTTTTCTAATATATTCTACTTTTCTAATTGAGAATAATGATATTTCAAATAGAAAAATATAAAGAGAATATAGAAACATCTTTATTGTAAATTAGAAAAATAAGAGGTATCTATTTTTTCTTTATATTTTTCTATCATTATTTTTAGAGTAATACATTTCTAATTAATATTTATTAAATATGAAAAATAATTCAGTTATAATCTTAATCTATTGTAAGAATTAAATCTTAGAAATATTATTATAGAAATATAAAATTGAGAATTGACAACATATTTTGTCAAAGGTGATAAAAAAGTCTTTAATACAAATTTCAATCAATTCCTTCCATTCATTTATTTCTCAATTATAAAACCTTACAAATTGAGTGGTTATAAAGAAAAGATACATCTTAGATGTCATTTCTGTAGTTTACTAATTTTTTTTGTAAGTTATGCCCACTTAGATTTTTGAATCAACACAAAACTCAATAAAAGACTGGTTAGACATAAAAAAACATTACGATATTGTTTCTAAATGTATAGGGGGAAATTGAAATCATCAATGTTAAGGATATATTAATTATCCAGTCTACCACTAGCATTCAATACAAGAGAAAGAAGGTGGTCATCTAACATAACCCTCAAATGGGATCAAGCTTAGATTAGCAATGCCAAAATAGGTGAAGGGATGCCAATGATAAGCCCAAAACCAAAAAAAGATGTATGCAAGATGTCTTCTTTCATGCAATGTTCAATTACCTTCCTAATTTAGTGTGTATTGATTGAATTAGGGTTGCTTTTATTAGGATTTGATTAGGGTTTGATCAAAATATGACAAGAAGGAAGGTGCAACAATAAGTAAAGAAAGATATCAGATTTGAGATATATAAGGAGTGGAAAATGACCTACTAAACTTATAAATATGATATGGAAGATGTAAATTAGGTCTGAAAACTGATCATAGAAGACTGTGGAACAATAATTGAAACTAGACATGGGCTTAGAACATAAAACCTAGAAAAACCCAGAAGCAGTTTTCTATCAGGAGGATGGTGGATTTTCAGGAGGATCAAAAACTTTCTAGGGAGGATGATGAAATTTGACTTCCTCTCGACAACACAAAACCTCGTTGATTTGATAAATTATGGAGATCACAGTTTGAGACTCCTCAGATCAGAATCTGCAATCCCAATACCAGGAGGATGATGACTTTTCAGGAGGATGACAAAATTTCTAGGGAGGACAATGAAATTCAACTTCCTCCCGATAGCACAAAACTCTATTGATTTGATAAATTTTGGAAAATAAAATCTGGGACTCCTTGATCCAAATCTCTAATCTTGATACTTGCACCTACACACATGAAAATAGGGAAATTTGTTGGTGGAGAGGGGCTTGCCTCAGTCAAGCCCCTGTTTAGGAATTAACCTTTAAATGAAATAGATTTGAAATGGAAATGCCCACAAATAGTAGATAAAGACCAAACAATGGAATGTAACATACCAAAGAAGATGCAATAATGTTTAATATGTAATCAAGTATGATGATGCAATAGCCTTTACTCAACACAAAAACCAAAAGGAAATCATGCAAGACAAAACCTCATGAATGTGAATGCTTGTAATTCACCTTAGAGTTTCAATGAATAAATGCAAGTCACCTCCTTGAAAGCCAAACTCCACTATCAACTTGAATGAAGAAGGAAGAAGCTAGATGGAAGATCTTGAATGTTAAAAATCTAATAAATGCCTTGTACACACTATAAAGCTTGTTGATCTGAATGCTAGGGCACATGAAAGATTGTATATGATGTGTAATGCTTGTTGCAATGTTCAAAATGAAAATCTTAAGCTCCCTTTTATAGAGATTTTGGGTGGAAAATGAAAAGGGCTAATAATGAAAAGCGGAGGGAAAATTAACATCCCTGAAGGAAAATTTCAAATTCTAGGAAATCTCACCTCAGGAGGATGAATTTTTTTCCCCTCCTAAGGAGGATGGAGAACTTCTCCCTCCTTCTGAGGATTCTGCACTAGGATTTGAGAAAGAGGGTTCGAGGAAGGTTCTAAAATAGTCAGAAATAAGGCCTAGAATAGGGTAAATGAGTTGTACGAGTGCAATAGCATTCGTGAAATATGAAATCATTAAAATGTGGGTGTTAAAAGGTCTTAAATGGGGGATACTTCCATTTTAAGATGATACATTTATCCCCCACTTTAGTGGGAGTATGAGGCCATACTCATGGTAAAGTAGAATAATGAGCAAATATGATCTCATCATGACCTAGGAGACAAAGAGCACCCAAGTCCATAATAGACTTAAGCCTTTGACCAATCCATATATAGAACAAGAGAAGGAAATGAAGAAAAAAAATGCAAAAAGATAGAACATCACTAAGTCCAAGGACATAAGCCCCCAAACTAAGGATCCCAACTCCATTCCCATGCATTAGGCACGAAAACAAAGCAAAATAAAACAAAAAGCAAAAACAAAAAGACAAACAGACACCAAGGAATTAGTACAAAAACCCAAATCAACTAGTAAAGGAGACCTCAGATGAAGAAATATCTCACTTAACAATATCATTTCTGGAAGGCTATTGGAAGAACATAAATGGTTACATAGGAAACATAGGAGCAACACAAATGATGCAACAAATCCAAGATCGAAACCTACTAGCTTGAGAGAGAGAGAGAGAGAGAGAGAGAGAGAGAGAGAGAGGATATGACTATCTTGCCCAATAAGTTTTGTGTCTTATTGTGAATCACATGAAGGATATGAGTGAATGGTCTTAGTAGGTATGTATGCCATACTAGGGTAATTACACCAAGATGGTGTGCAAAAAGAGAGGTATAAGTGGCCACTTTTTTTTTTTTTTGAAATCGAGGGTAAACCTGAAATTCAAAGAGAAATTGGAGGGTTGACTTGCACTCAAAATTAGAAGATGTGTAAGAAATAAGAATTGTAGTACTTTGAATCTAGTTTCTAAAATACTATTTTTAAAAAAAATAAATAATATTAAGAGGGTTAGACCCTCTGTGCATGAAAAACTATTCCTAATTTTTTTTTTTAAATATAACATAGTTGTTTCCGTGCACTCAACCAAAGATATCATTAGATTTAATATTTTGAAAAACCATTTGGTAGGATAGTAGGTATGAGTGAAATCTAGAAGTTGTGTATTTTTTCATAATTTTATGTTGAGTACTTTTTTTAATGATTTTTTGAAGTGACCACATCCTAAAAATCTTGTACCTGTTCATGCAGTGGGCATAACTTGCATCAAAATAATTAAAAATGCAATCTTCTTTTTCGAAAAGTGTATAGATTCAAGTGTTGAACATTAATATGTAATTTTCTTTGCAATTGTTTGAGTAGATCAAAAGTTATTAAAAAAATGCTAGACATATGTCTGTGAGGCCTGTCAAGACACTGGTAAAGAAAATTATATTTCACTAGGTTAATATTGTCCAAAAATTGAAAATTTTATATGGTTAAAAAGATGAGAAGATGTGTGAGATTATGGTGGTAATTTCAGAGATACCCACTTGATCATTTGTAAACCTGATGAGGATGAAGTCGAGAATTCATGTTGGAAGATGAAAAATATGTAAATGGACTAAAATGGAGGGAAAATAGGCTTTCAAGCCTTAGGGTCATTTACTAACCCTTTTTCCAAGCCTAAAATGTGTATGGTCCATCATAACCCGCTCAAGTTTTGAAAAGAAAAAGGTACATTTCAATATTTTCAAAACCTGTATGTGTTTTGGAGATGTAAAAACATGTAATTTATTTTTTGCAGAACACATACGGGTTATGAATAAATCAAAACACATGGTCCTAAATCAAGAATAGACTAAACTTATGTATATAATATATGGCTATATTTTTATTTATGCATATCTGTAGTTTTATATATATATATATATATATATATATATATATATATATATATATATATATATATATATATATATATATATATATATATATATATATATATATATATATATATATATATATATATATATATATGCATGGATAAAAGTACAAATATGTGTCACACTTTTATAAAGGAAAAGGATGACAACATGCAAATTTTTCAACTTTAACGACATAAAAGTGGCATTTGTGTTTAGAATTTGAAGATGATGTAAACTAATGAAATGTGTAAAATTTGATGAAGTTTATGTTTATAATTTTAAAAAAAAAATTTGAACAAAAATTGGCATAGTTTTTTAATTTTTGAAGTTTATTTTTTATTGTTGAAATATGCTGAAAATGTAGGGTCTAGTTCCCACAGAAAAACTATATGCAAATAATATTTTTTTCCTTTGATTTCAAAATATGTTTTAGATGACATGTATAGCTAGTGTATAAAAAAAGAAAAATTGAATTTCGGTATATATTTTGTTTGTTATAACTATCCAAAGTCGGTGTTATCTGAAATTTATAGTTTTTTGTTCCCACTAAATTTTCCCTATCAAATCTACACCATTAAAAAATAAAATTATATATTCTTGAAGAGGAATCTCTCCTGTACTGTTAAATATAAGGTTTAAATTTTTCTGATATGATTTGCTATTTTTTTTTTTGAACGAGCGCATTCTTAAAAATTAAAATACCTACTTGAAGTATTTTCAACTTATAATATATTAAATGAAATCAAAACGTAATAAAAATTACATGGCCATAATCTTGACTTCGAGCTCTACAAAACACTATTTTTAGATTTTCAAGAAAGTTAAATTTTGATAGAGAATTGAGATCCAGAAGTGAGAACTTTTGATAGTCTCATTTTTTTGCTTATTTGGCTGCCACATGGGATTCCACATGGGTCTGACCGAACCAGGTCCGACCAGAATAGGTTTGGCTAGAACCTGTTTGGCCAAACCCATGGGCGACCAAACACGGTCCCGTGGATGACCATGTCCCTATCTCATATTTTTAAATATGATTTTTTAAATTAAAATAACTAGGAATTTTATAAAATCCGGCTAGGAATAAATGGTTTTTTAAATAAAATTATTTTTTATAGAGTTTTAATAGTTTTTTCAAATTTATTAATTATTTAATTTTTTTTTTTAATTAAAACATTCTTCAATTAATAAGTTTGAATTATGAACTTATTAATATTATTTTGCATTTGTTTTTGGGAAGAATTATTTTTTGAATTAAAAGATTTGACAAATTGATAAAATCCATCAAGAATAAATGATTTTTTAAAAAAATCATTTTTAATAGAGTTTTAATGGTTTTCTTCAAATTTATTAATTGCTTTAGTTTTTTTGTGTTTTTAATTAAAGCATTGTTTAGTCAGTGCTTAAATTGAAGGTAAAGTAGTACTTGAATTATATGGTTTTGGGTTTGCAGGTGAATTGAAGCTCTCAATCTGAACAGTTTTTGTAGGTGAATTGAAGCTCTCAATTTGAACAGTTTTTGTAGGTGAATTAAAGTTCTCAATCTAAATAGATTTTGCAATGGGGAATAAAAGGAATAGAGCAAAAAAATATGATCGAATAAGGGATGCAAAAATGAAAGGTCATACAAAATGTAATCAAGATCAACCTGTTGAAGTTCAAGAACCTATTGAAGTTTAGGAAGAACCTATTGAGATTCAAGAAGATGCAATTCAAGGGGAACAAATTGGTAGTTCTAGAGGTGGAAATATATATTTTGGCATGGGCAATTTGATGGAGATGAATGAGGATTCACTTTTTAGTCAAATTTCATCTGAACAAATGTTATCTGAAATTACAATTAAAACCCATTTTAAAGAACTTTGGGATGAATATTTTGAAAATAAAAGTATGGTTGGAAGAGCTCAATTATTTGTTAGGTTATTCAAAAAATAAGAAACAACTCCTGGTTTGGAGTTGTTGGGTGTTGATAACAACAAAAACTCAGGAGACAATGTAAATCGAACAATAGTTCAAAATTTGCAAGATGCATTTAACAACATTAATAACTCAAGTCGAGGAGCTAATTTAAGTGCTGTACGTAGAGCATTGATGACTACTTTATCTAGTAGGAGGTTGACATAGAGAAAACAAGTGCATGCAATTTATTATTTACCGAATGTATCTAGAAGAACTATTCAAAGATATAATAGGAAGAGAAATATGTTAGATGAAAACATTGAAAAAAATTGGGTAAATATTTGTAGGCTTCCTCGAAAAGACAAAATTTTTGAAGATGCAAAAAAGCTGGTCATTGAATAGTGGACCGCTCACTCTCGTGTTTCTTCTAATAGAAGGGATACAATACAGATGAAAGATGAAGAGACTAGTATGAAAACTACACATCCAAAACATTTTATAGATACAACACAAAGTGAATTATTTGAAGCATTCAAGCAAGAATTTCCAGATGTGAAAATATGTCAAAGAATGTTTGAGAGGTTGCACCCTTGCTTTTTATAGATAAATAAGGTTTGTGAAACTTTTTGTTGTCGAAATCATGTTGAGTTTCATCTATACTTGGAATCATATAAAAAAATTATGGCAGTTCTTGACTCAAATATGGTCATTCCTGGAAGCACGACACTATTTGTGAGGTCTATTTTATGTGATAAATTAGAAGACTCAGATGAGTTCAAATACAGTGTATAAAGAATGCATGCAATGATTGTGGACATTTACATAAATTTCCATTGCAAATTGAGAATATTAATGTTTCAACACCAATTTTGTGAAAAATATTTGAATATGAGACATATTGAACAAAGACCGGAGATGAATGCAAAAAAAATGTATTGAAAGAGAGTGAATTGCTCTACCTTGAGCTTATGACCAGAATTCATACTCTAATTTATCCACATATCTAACATTGTCATGGTGCACGATGACAAGCTAAACAGTTTTGTGATTCCAAAGATTTTTTTCCACCTGGTTGTATTCTTTCAATTGTAGATTTCTCTGAGAACTATACATTTTCCCCTAAAATAGAGCTTCAAGCTCAATATTATCATTCTGATCAGGTTGTAATATTTATGCAAGTGACCTATAGACATGCACAATATGATTTGGATGAGGTAGAAAGTACCGATCCAAATGAATGCATTATCATCAAGGAGGTTCATTTCTATATCAACGATGATAAGGTTCATGATAGGAGCTATGTGGCTCATTGTTTTGCAATATTTTTTGAAGATATTGCGAATCGCGGGATAAAGGCTTCACAACACTGGATTTGGTCTAATGGTTGTGCAAGTATGTGTATAGATACTTCAATTTATTTTCATTTTCATTTAATTATTTGTTAAATTATTAAAAGATGACATGTATGTATGCATGTACAACTTAATTTTGCAAGACAATTTAAATCTGCAAAAGCCTTTAATTGGCAAGCCATGCAACATGCTAGACACAATGTTAAGTTTTTGTGGAACTTCTTTGAAAGTGGACATGGAAAAGGAGAGCACGATGGAGCAGGAGCATGTGTGAAGTGTGCACTTCGCCAATATAAACTTGTAGGTACAAATGGTGTTCAATAGTTATACATACATACATACATACATACATACATACATACATACATACATACATATATATATATATATATATATATATATATATATATATATATATATATATATATATATATTTATTTATTTATTTCAAATGATATAATTTTACCTTCGATCCATTTTCTTTAAACTGATAATTCAAAAATGTATAGGTAACATGATAGAGAATTTAAAAAAAATTGTTGAATGGTGTCAAAGTCATTTTGCTCTTCGGGACACCAAATACAACAAATGTTATTTTTGGGAAGTGAAAGGTAATTTATATTTTGTTGTAAAATTTTAAATTAAATTTAAATTTCGTGTTCATGTCTATCTTTTCATTAGTGTTGATCTAAAAATGTGCAACTTTCATTTCATATTTGTAATAGATATAGACCGATCTAATCCTTACAATTGTCAAAGAATTGTTGGTATTAGAATTTTGCATCAATTGATCACTATAGGACAACACAAGCCTCTTTTGATTCAAGTAAGAGAAAAATCATGTTTTTGTGCTCACTGCATTGAGGACAATCCATTGAGTCAATGTGAGAATATTGCAAATGGATATGTTTCACGATGGGCTATGAAGGAGTTAATCAGAATGCCTCCTTATGAAGATGATGACATTGACATAAACATTCATGATCCTATATATTCAACTAATTATGAGCATGTTTTTGATTTAGTTGTTACAGGCATGTGCACATACATATTCTTTTATTTAATTTTAATTTATCGTATAAGTGATGTTTAATTTTAATAGAATCCATTTGTATAGGTGATATTTTTGCTGTAGTTATGGATCCTGACAATGTAGAAAGTGTAGATTATTATCTACTAAGATGCACGAAAGAAAAATACAAGTTGACAAAAGAAACTATAGATGATGATGGACAGACATATCTAACTGGTTTAGTTGTTATTGAAGGAACTTATTATCAGCAAATAAAGGTCGATAGAAATGGTGTTCAATTTATTGAATACATGTGTGGCCAAAAAGTTCTACATTACAGTCACTTGGTTATAGCAACAAAGTTGCAATTCAAGGCATTGCAAAAAAGAGGACGTGGCAATCAGAAGTGGAGGTTGTCTATTAAAGAACATGAAAAACTTTTGGAGATAATAAAAGATAGAGAGGATCCAGACTATATGTATCAGGAGCTTTAGAATAAACTTATTTTTGTACCTCTTGTACTTTCATATTTGAACTCTATAGTTTGAACTTTCATGTTTGAACTCATATATATTGTATGTTTCTATGTATGTTAGTTAATTAATTGCATGCTTTGATTAATTAGTTAGTTAATTAAATGTATGCTTTGATTAATGCTTTTGGTAATTATGCTTTACTTAATTATGTTAGTTAGTTAGTTAATTAATTATATGCTTTGATGCATTACCTCCCCTTAAGACATTAGCTAGTTACTTATTTAATTGTTTTTACTTACATGACATTAGTTAGATTACTTAATTATGTTAGTTACCTAATTATGTTAGTTAAATTACCTAATTATGTTAGTTAGATTACTTAATTATGTTAGTTACCTACTTAATTAATTGACCTAATTGTTAGTCCGTTAATTATGTTAGTTACCTAATTATGTTAGTTAGATTACCTAATTATGTTAGTTAATTATGGTAGTTAGATTACTTAATTATTTTAGTTACCTACTTAATTAATTGTCCTAATTGTTAGTCTATTAATTATGTTACTTTATTTATGCTTTTGGTAATTTTGTAACTAGTTAATTATGCTTTAGTTAATTATGTTACTTAATTAATTGGTAATTGTTAGTTAATTAATTACTTAATTAATCTATGCTTTGATTAATTACCTCCCCTTAAGACATTAGTTAGTTACTTATTTAATTGTTTTTTACTTACATGACATTAGTTAGATTACTTAATTATGTTAGTTACCTACTTAATTAATTGACCTAATTGTTAGTCCGTTAATTATGTTAGTTAGATTGCGTAATTATGTTAGTTAGATTAGTTAATTATGTTAGTTACCTACTTAATTAATTGTCCTAATTGTTAGTCCATTAATTATGTTCTTCTATTTATGCTTTTGGTAATTTTGAAACTAGTTAATTATGATTTAGTTAATTATGTTACTTAATTAATGTATGCTTTGATTAATTACCTCCCCTTAAGACATTAGTTAGTTAGTTATTTAATTGTTTTTTACTTACATGACATTAGTTAGATTACTTAATTATGTTAGTTACGTACTTAATTAATTGACCTAATTGTTAGTCCGTTAATTATGTTAGTTAGATTACCTAATTATATTAGTTAATTATGTTAGTTACCTACTTAATTAATTGTCCTAATTGTCAATCCGTTAATTATGTTACTTTATTTATGCTTTTGGTAATTTTGTAACTAGTTAATTATGCTTTAGTTAATTATGTTACTTACTTAATTAATTGGTAATTGTTAGTTAATTAGTTACTTGCTTAATTAATGTATGCTTTGATTAATTACCTCCCCTTAAGACATTAGTTAGTTACTTATTTAATTATTTCTTACTTACATGACATTAGTTAGATTACTTGATTGTTAGAAATATCTAAAATAACATTAGTACATGACATAACATAATGTATACATAACATGTATAAAAATAAGTCTAAAAAATGAAATAACACACAAACATATAACATGTAACATGTATAAAATAAGTAACATGTAATGTTTGAAATATGTAATGTAATGTATAAAATATGAAATAACACACAACCATATACCATGTACATATATGAAATGACTAAAATATCTACATGTATATATGAAATGTCTAAAATGAAATATCTATGAAATATTATAGCATGTATATATGAAATGTCACATGAAACATCTAAAATAACATGGTCTCTCAACTAGGGCCATGTCCTGATCCATGACCTAATGGCGTTGCACCTCCTCCTGATGTCTATGTACAATAAACAAAATATGTCACGCATACATACATGTATAATAAATTTTAAATACTTATGATCATAGAAAAATTAAATTTTTGAACAAACATCTCAATGTACTTGTGTATCATGATGGATAGGATCCAGTGGAGTCTGTAAATCTCCATATGGTGCAGCATCCTCATCGATAACCTCCTGGAGTACACATATATATAACATATATTAATCAAAATTCAAATATGTGTAAGTTTTTTAAATAAATAAAAATTAAATTTAATTATATATACCATAGCGGCCTCTAATGCTCTCTCGAAAGTGCTCAAATCTAACAAATGTAATGACATTTGTGCATGATCAATCTAGTCATCTGTAAGCAATGTAGTAAAAAGTTGATGACCTAGACACAATGAAGTGGCCTGCGTGGTCTGATGATGAGTTGTAGGTGGTGCAGTTTGCGGAGGAGCTGTAGGTGGTGGTGTAGTCTGCTGAGGACCTGTTGGTGGTGCAGTCTGCTGAGAACCTGATCCAGTAGGTCTAGTAAGAAAGGTCTTGACAAATGATGGAACCTCCCTGAGCAGAACCCCACTGAGCATCTTTATGGTCTGATATGTACAAAGTAGATCACTAGATAGTAATGCACTCGTACATTGCAAATGGTCCATATCTGATATAGCTGTAACCTCCAGGGGAGACGGTATGTCTACTAAATCATATGGATCACCACTAGAGGATGCATCCTGAGTAGGTGGAGGAATGCTAGAATGAGAACGTAACATGTATCTCCCCACATGATCAGATGACATCTCCTGAAACTATGTGGCAATACTCGCTATACTAGAATAAACCTCCCTCCTCATCCTATCACCTGGCACACTCTCTCCTACAATTTCCATTTCCAAACCTTTTGATACGACCAAAAGGTTTGGGGCCCACCCTTGCCCACTTATTAGTGGGCACAGAGGCATCAAGTGCTCTAAATGTGTAAGATAATCTCCCTCTCCCCTACCCAACATGATCAGGATAATCTGTATAATCAGCATCATGCTGCAAATGAAATTCTATAAAAAATTGTTTGCAGAAATATAGTGGAAGCTCATCCTTCTGGGGCCACCTGTGATGAGCATCCAACCATCGAGGATATATAAATGATCCCACAAGTTCATCCTCACATCTCTTGACCATGTACCCTCTCACCTTAGCCATGTCTCGATAATGAGGAAACATGCTCTTCGCCATAGCGGTGGAAACATCTGTATCAATCTGCCTATACGTCATAGTGCCAGTTGTATACACTCAAGTAGTGCACTTCTCTAAGTCATTATATCCAAGAGAATCCATGAATGGGAAACCTTAGAAAGTGACCTAGAGCTCCCTATGAATGGAGTTGCAAGGATTTTAAGATTGCTCTTAGCTAGAGCTATAAAGCTTATGACCTTGCTAGTCAACCACACAATGGGAGAATCAAATGAAGACAAGGGAAAGAATGCCAATATCCTCAAGAATCAATATGAAATGCAATGCAAACTATATTAAGAATGAAAGTACAAGCTAAGCTATGGAAATGAAAGAACAAGTATTACCAAGCCTTCCTAGTTAAACTAGGTGAGCTAATCTATAGCATAAAAGAAAACTAAGCTATGAATGCCATGATAATGAAACTAAGATGCAAGAATGAAGCTAAGATAGCATGTAAATGTAAAAGCTAAGAATGATCCAAATCTTCAAAAATCTCCAAAGTGACCTATAAAACTTGCAGCATAACATTAGTATTCAAAAGATGCATATATGAAAATGAAGAAGAGAGCTCTTCTTTTATAGGAAATGAGAGACAACGGATGATGGAGATTAAGAGGAAAAATATTTAATCAAGGGTGAGGCTTGAAGAGGGATTAATCCATGTTCACAAATATCCTCCAATGAGAAAATAAGAGTTGACTTTTGTGTCCATATGAGACAAAAAGACCTTTTTCTCTTTTTGTAAAATAAGAATAGTGCTTTATTTGTGCAACTTTAGGATAAGAGAAAAAGTGGGGATTTTTATTTAATAAAAGAAGAGGAAATATTTCTTTTAATTAAATAAAGGCTTAGGATAAAATGGTTAATCCAAGGGATAAAAATTGAATAAATGATAGAATTAGGATTTGATCAAGGAAATTGATATTAAGCTGAAAATGCTGATTTAGGAAATTGATAAATTACTGAATGAGGGCCCAAAGTCTAGGCGACCATTTTAGGGTGCATACACCAGTAACACTGTGAGACAAAGAATTATAGAATGTATCAATGCTGATAGTATCATATAGGTTGTATGATTGAACTGTGTCAATCATACGCAACAAATAAACTCTAATAATGTTCACCCTATCCCTATTGGGAAGGGTGGTGGATGAAGCTAAGGTCTGATCCAAAACCTCTAAGGCTTGTCTCAATTTGTCAATAGTAGAAGCAAATAGCTTCTCTCTGACCTCTGTAGAATCGATCGATCTATGTGAGGAGTGACCACTACCACTACCAGCCCCCCCATACATTAGGCTCTCTTAAATCCACCGACCCTTTATCTGATGCCATGTAATAGATAAACAAAAATATATATAGATCTCTGCACATGTACATTATAATCATCTAGTTTAAATGAAATACACACACACACACACACACAAATGTACATACAAATTTAAGAAACATACATGTTATAAATTTAATCATCTAGTTTAAAAATGAAATATATATATATATATATATATATATATATATATATATATATATATATATATATATATATATATATATATATATATATATATATATATATATATATATATATATATATGTTACGTGCATAGATGTTACAAATTTAAGAAACATACATGTTACAAATTTAAACATACATGTTACAAATTTAAGATCATCTAGTTTAAAAATGAAATCTATATATACATGTACATAGAAATTTAATAAACATATTAATCCTATTAGGTCTTAAGGGGTCGTATTAATGATGTTATCTATCTTAATTGGTCATATTAGTCACATGTTAAGTCTTAATTAGTCTTAATTGTTCAAGTATTAGTCACATGTTAGGTCTTAATTGGTAGGACTATTAGGTCTTAATAGGTCATATTGGACCTAATTGGTCAAGTATAGGTCCTATTCTATTAGGTCTTATTAGTAGGTATTAAGTCTTATTAGGTAGTATTAATCAATTTAGGTGTTATTTGTCATATTAGTCATATGTTAAAAGTCTTAATTGCTCAATTAATAGGTCCTAATTGGTCAAATATTAGTCACTTGTTAGGTCTTAATTGGCTAGGTATTAGGTAGATTAATAGATCCTATTAGTTCTTAAGGGTCATATTAGGTCTTATTAGTAGATATTAGGTCTTATTAGGTCTTATTACTCATGCTAGGTCTTAAGGGGTCTTATTATGTCTTATTAACATGTTAAGTCTTAATTAGTCTTAATTGGTCAATTAATATGTCCTAATTAGTCTTGAGTATTAGTCACATGTTAGGACTTATTAGATCGTATTAATCAATTTATGGGTCTTATTAAGCATGTTAGGTCTTAATAGAAAATATTACATGTCTTATTATTCATGTTATCTCTTAAGGGGTCCTATTACATCTTGTTAATCATGTTAGGTCTTAATTTGTTAGAGAGAAAGAGAGAAAGTTCATGTTGGTTTCTAGTATTTTTGTTTATGTTAGTTTCTACTGTTAGAGTTTAATAGAAAACATTAATCATGTGAAGGGTCCTATTAGATGTTAAGGGTCTTATTAGGTTTTATTAGCTCTTAAAAGGTCCTATTACGTCTTGTTAATTTCATGTTAGGTCTTAATTGGTCAGAGAGAGAGAAAGTTTATGTTGGTTTCTACTGTTAGAGTTTATGTTGCTTCATGTTCTGGTTTCATGTTGGTTTAATGTTAAGGTTCATGTACGTTTCATATTAAGGTTTATTTTTTAATTATGTTAAGGGATCTTTTTTTAAATTAGGTTTCTGGTTAGGGTTCATGTTTATTTAATGTTAAAGTTTATGTTGGTTCATGTTTTAATATCATGTTTCTCATAATTTATATACGTTTTCCTAATGTTTTGTAACATTTTTGTAATATTTTAAAACATATCTAATAAAAATAAATTAATTAACTAACTAACACATTTTATTAACTGAAAAAAATATTATATTAATTAAATAACTAAATCTACATAAAATCATATTATTTAATTTCTACAATTAAAAATAATAAAATTACATAAACAAAAACAACTATTAAATTAACATTTTTATTTAAATTACAATTATTTAATATTAAATAAATAAAAACAACTATTAAATTAACATTTTTATTTAAATTACAATTATTTAATATTAAATAAACAAAAACAACTATTAAATTAATATTTTTATTTAAATTACAATTATTTAATATTAAATAAACAAAAAACAACTTTAAAAACTTTTAAAAATATTAAAAAATGTTAAAATAAAAAAATAAAAAAATGGCCTACCTCTTTCATCCGAAATACTCCTTTAGCTCTTGTCAAAATCCAGAAGCCGCTCAATACAAATGAGCCTTCCCATTGAATTTTTTTGTTTATATA
This sequence comes from Chamaecyparis obtusa, assembly GCA_027943335.1. Taxonomy (NCBI): domain Eukaryota; kingdom Viridiplantae; phylum Streptophyta; class Pinopsida; order Cupressales; family Cupressaceae; genus Chamaecyparis; species Chamaecyparis obtusa. Next base: position 420,860 of record BSBK01006092.1, read on the forward strand.
GTTTTTGGGGGTTTTGGCCGGAACCCTTGTGCCACATAGATGCCACATGGCACCTAATGGGTGCCACATAGTTTCGGCCGGAATCGTTTTGACCGGAACCATAAAATTTATCCTCTAGTGTGACATAGTTATGTAATTTTACCCATACATACATACATACATACATACATACATACATACATACATACATATATATATATACACACACACACACACACACACACAAACACACACACACACACATATACATATACATATACATATACATATACATATACATATACATATACATATACATATACATATACATATACATATACATATACATATACATATACATATACACACACACACATATATATACATATATACACATATATATATACATATATACATATATATACATACATATATATATATATATATATATATATATATATATATATATATATATGTATATATATATATATATATATGTATATATCTATATATATGTGTATATATCTATATATATATATATGTATATATATATATATATATGTATATATATATATATATATATATGTATATATATATATATATATATATATATATATATATATGTATGTGTATATTTATATGTTTATGTATATTTATATGTTTTTATATATATATGTTTATGTATATGTATATATATATATGTATATATATGTATGTATATATGTATCTATGTATGTATATGTATATGTATGTGTGTGTGTGTGTGTGTGATCAGATAAAACCTAACCTATTCGGAACAAGCGTAGACATTCAAAGATTAGTCTAAGAACATATCCCTAACATATAGTAAAATCTATTTGCAAAGTCATCTAGATAGAATTTAAATGGGAGCACCCTGTCACCGTTTGATTTGTTCTTGATTTATGGATGTGGGTGTGCTAGGTCAAAACACTTGGAGCTTATCCCTAATGATGATTAGGAAGGATTGGGATGAATTAGGGACCACAAGAACCCCATAGTGGCACAAAATCAGGTATAGAACACGTGTTTTGCTCCTAGAGCCTCAAGGATCCTAATAGAGCTAAGATGAAAATTAAGCTACAAATGATTAATCTAGGATTGATTTTAGTCCAATTGAAGCATGATATGATGAAATACAATGTATAAAAATAAAGGAAACTAAGTTAATCCATGTTATCTAAGCTATGGTGTGATTTAGAAAATCTTGAAAATGAGTTAAACTAACAAATATGATCAAAAGCTAAGATGATTTAGAAATAAACTAGCATTATAACATTACTATGAAATGATTATGTGAATTGGTGTTTTTCTCTTGGAAGTGAGGGTATTTATAGGAGTTGAGGAAGGGCTTGGGTTAGGAAGAGGAGTTAGGGTCAGAGGTAAGGTTTGGGGTAGAGTTTGAGGTATGGTAAGATTGACCTTGGTTAAGGTTGCTCACACATCTGTGAGAAACACTAGGGAAGTGTGCAAGGGGACCAAAGGATAATAGGAGACATAGGTCTTCATTTATGACTTGTAAGAGCCTTAATGAGGATGGGAGAGGCCATTAATGAGTGTCTAAGACTCATTTATGAGGGGGTTTGACCAAAAGTCAAAGAAGACTGGTTTAGGCTAAGAAATGTAGGAATCACCTCCTAAGCAAGTTTAGGAAGGGTTTAGGAAAGTTTATGAGGGTTTAAGAATCTCTAGAAGATTCTTGGGTTTTGGGGGATTTAAATAAGTATTTCATTTATTTAAAGGTTTTTGGTCCATTTATTAAATAATTAATAAATTTTGGAGGGAATGATATTTAAATTAGATTTAAACATTTTTGGAAGGGATTCATTAATTAAATATTTTTAATTAAGGTAGGAGGAATTAATAGCATAATAATAAATAAATAAATAAAATAAATAATTAATTAACAAATGATGATGTCATCAGGGGTTTTTGGAAAATAAAAATACTTTTATTTACCAATGAATTTTTAGGTGTCTACATTTTGCCCCTCTTTGATGCGATGCCACAAGTGGCGTGGCATCAAAGATAAGAAAATAAGATGCCCCAGGGTAGAATTAGAGGATAAGGGGCTGTGCCCCCTCGAGAAAATAATGCAAAGAGGAAATGTTGTGGAATTTTCTCAAAAAGAACACAGGAAGGAAGGGAAGAAGGGAAAAGGACCAAATGACCAAGAGAAAAGATGGATGAATGCAATATGTGGCAAAATGTAGGATGCAGGATGCAGGATGCAGCTACATGAAAGATGTAAGATGCAAGATGAAGGATTTGGGGAGATCCAAGTGTAAATGTGGAGAGAAAAACCTAGTTTGATATAGAAATGCTAGAGACCTACCAAGGTTACTAAGAACTCAAGGCCTTGTCACCAGCATTGCATAGGACTGATGTGAAAAAGATACGCAAGGGTTTCCCAGCACCATGCATGAACCCAAGAGGAAGCATGGTAGAAATGATGTTGGAGAAACCAAAAAAAAATGACATGTCCCAAGTGCACCATGTAACCCAGAAGATCACATGTGAACTGTGCAAGGGTTATGTTCGACTGACTCATAAGTAGAAGCGAAAGATCAAAAAGACCTTGCCCCAAATTACCCTCATTTGAAACACACCATAATATAAAGGATCATGGAAACTTTGAGGAGAGGAACAATGAGAAGCCACAAAAGATAAACAAGATACAAAGGACAAAATCCAAGACCAAAGTGATAAATCCACAAAACATTCTTTGCCAAGGAAGGAGATTGATTTGATTGATGGTGGGAAGATTTGGTCTGAACGTGAGGAAGGATGCATCCAACACAGACTTGGTGTGATTGATGGAAGATTAGGCTAGACATGAGGAAGGATACATCCTCAAGGACCCAGTTGATGCAGGGAATGCTATGTTGTTGGCAAATGATGAATCAAGGATAATTGTGGTGATCAAGGATAGTTGACAAAAGATGTTGCTGAAGTACAAGGCTGAGTGGGATAAGATATCTAATCAAAGCTACTGTAAGAAGGATGAGGATAAGTACAAAAAGATGTGATGGTATGTACAAAGGAAAAGGAGATAGGTAAAACAAATATGTACAAAATCTCAAGGATTTGATATAGGAAGATCTCGCTATACATGATATATACATGGACTGCACTATATAGGATATATACATGAAGGAGTATGCTATACAAGAGATATACAGGAAGTGCAGAGATTTGGAATAGGAACCAAATGCTGCATTGGATAGGCTTGAGGATAGAACACCTTGGGATGAATGGGCTGGTGGTGGGGATGGGGATTGGTTAAAGAGGACTGGGATTGGGGATGGGGGGGATCGGATTTTGATAGATAATAACCTAGTCTACTATGTATGGCACATGTTTCTAGGTTTTCACCAACATACTTGTCAAAGGAACTTGAATTGCCAAGTTTTCACCATTAGATGATTATTTTTCTTTGCTTTTTTTCTTTTTTTGTGTTTTTCTAGATGTTCCAATTTTTATGGATTTTCTGAATATGTAGGATCTGGTTTAGGCATAGAACCTCTTTAGATGTATGATGTTGATTGGATCATTCATAGGCTCACCTTATGGTGTAGATAGATAATAGGCTCCAAAGCCAAAGCATGTCATGACAATGTAGGGACCCAACCAAGTAGGTTCAAACTTGCCCTTCTTATCTCGATATGCTTGGACCTTCTAATTTTCCTTGAGGACCATGTCACCAACTTGGAATTGTCTAGGATGGACCTTCTTGTTATAAATTCTTTTGAGTCAATTATGGTATGAAACCAAGTGATCATATGCTTGCTGCCTCTTTTCATCTAACAGGTCCAGCTGTGTGAGGCCTGCCACCTGATAGTCTTCATCTATGGTGTAGTTCTTCATGGAGACTCACAATGATGGGAGCTCAACCTGAATGGGTAGAATGAATTCAACACCATATACATGGGAATATGCAGTGGTTCATGTGGGAGTGTGATAAGAAGTATGGTAGGTCCAGAGGGAAAGATTGATTTGGAGGTGCCAGTCATGATCAAAATCATTGACAACCTTCTTAAGGATTTTGAGGATGGTTTTATTGGTTGCCTCAACTTTTCCATTTCCTTGAGGGAAGTATGGGCTGGAGAAATAGTGATGGATATGGAGTTTGGTACACAAATCATCCAAATGATGGTTTTCAAAAGGTGTGCCATGATCTATGAATATGGTAGATGGTATGCCGAAATGATAGATGATGTGGTATAGGATGAACTTGGATATCTGAATGCCAATAGTGAGGGTGAGTGGAATTCCTTCAACCCACTTTATAAAGTATTCTATGGCTGTTATGATATATTTATGTCCATCTGAGGAAAGGGGAGTGATTAAGACGATGAGGTCAAAGCCCCAACATGAAAATGGCCACAATGGCACAATGGGCTGCAAGTATTGAGCTGGAGCATGAATTAGATTTGCATGCTACTGACATGGTAGACATTTCTTGATGAATTCACAAGTATCATGTTCCATTATTGGACAGTAATACCTGACTCAAAGAAACAGCTTTTCTAGGACCATGCCACTCGTGTGGGCACTGCAAAGTCCAGTGTGAACCTCTTGTAAAGCTAGGACGACCTCAATTGAATCTAAACACCTAGAGAGGATATTATGATATCCTCAACAATAAAGGGTGTTGGCTACAAGAGTGTAGTGGGAAGATCTATGAATTAGGTTTTGGCATTGGGTGTTGGTGAGATGGGGAGATATGATACCATTCTTAAGATATGCATGGATGTCATGGTACCACGGGGACTGGGGACCAACCAAGACATACACCATTTTTGAATTGACGTTCTCATAAGCAGGCATGTGTAGCTTCTTGAATAAGAATTCATATTGCATTGAGTTGAGAGGGATATCTAGTAAGGATCCAATAGTTTCCATTGTGTTGGCTGCTTTGTTCTGAAGCCTTGATATTTGTGTGAACTATAGATTTAGGAAGTTCTCTTTCATTCTGTCCACCAGTTCCTTGTATGGTAGAAGCTTGTCATCCTCTATCTAAAATTCATCAAGGACCTCCTTGATAATCAGCTATAAATCTTTGAACACTTACAATTCTGTGATATTCCACTGAATGACTATTTTGAGACCCGAAATGAGGGCCTCATATTCTACAATGTTGTTAGAGTATGGGAATCCCAATTTGAATGACTTGGGGATATAGTTACCTTGAGGAGTGACAAATAGGATTCCTACCCTTGATCCATGTGATGTGTAGGAGCCATCAAAGTATAGCTTCCACATTGGCTTCTCTTTGATCATACAAAGATGCTTATTAGGGAATTCCATGATTATGGATATGTATCCACCATAGGTGCTTCTTCTAGTTGATCAACAATTACTTACCCTTTGATTTCTTTCTGATCAATGTACTGGATGCCAAACTCACTTAGCAACATGACTCATTTTTCCATACAACCTGTGAGAGTTTTCCTAGATAGTAGATACTTGAGTGAGTCCACTTTTGAGATGAGATTGATTGTATAGCTAAGAATGTAATGTCTAAGATTTTGAGTGGTAAAGACCACTACAAGGCATTCTTTCTCCATTGGGGAATAATTGAGCTCATAGTCGACTAGCACTACTACATTTGGGGCCAAATTTTGATAGAAGTTTCCGACGGGTAACTTTTTCTTACGAATTTGGTGTTTTTTTTGGTAATAGGCCCCGATGATGTCAGTATTCCAATGGGTGTTTAATTGACCATCAGAATTCTGATAGATTTGGGGTATACATTAAAAAAAGAGTGAAATAGCCTCATCATTTTTATTTCAATTGGAGAGTGGGAGAAAAGGACCGACAACTGAGCGCGAGAGAAGGTATGTGATTTCTTCATCTTTCGAGCCTCTGACATCATATTCAAATGCATTTCATTTTATTGTTGAGGGAGTTTCTCTTTGAAATGACTACATTCTACTAGTGTCATGCCCTAGCTAGTGCTTTATCTCTATTATTTGATGTTATTGGTGCTTGTGCTCAAGGATATCGATTCATTGTATTCAAATGTTTGGATTCATGGTTGTTGATATTACTGGCATATGTGTTTAATGATGCCATTTTATATTGCTGTAACTGAAATGACCACATTCTACTGGTGTCATGCCCTAGCCCATGCTTTAACTCCATTATTTGATGTTATTGGTGCTTGTGCTCAAGGATATCCATTTTTTTGAAATGTTGACTATGGTTATCAAATGGATAGCCCATGAGCTTCTAGCTAGGTGCCATTTGTATTGATAGCTTAGGCATCAAATGTATTGTATAATTGATAGTTGAGACTTTGTTAAAAGGAAATAGGACAAAGAACGATTTTTATTTAGTTTCTCTATTTTGATCTCTAAGTGGCTTACAACCCTAGAGAAGTATATGCAGATTTACGGATCCAGTTGTAGGATACATAGCAGTCGATAATTCACAAGAAATCCATGCATCCAATTTGAATAGAAATTAATATAAAGAACTAGGGTCCTACAATGGCCCAATCATCCAGACCTTGACTGTCCCCTCAACCAGTGACCCTTCAAAACTGGGTTATCATGTAATCGGTGAGTGATCCTTCATTCTCCTAGTCTTCCTTGCATCCAAACATATTGGAAATACACAATACAATGATAACAAGTCTTTCACAATCCCCCTTCCCCCAAGGAACACTATCAACCATCCCTTCCACATAGAATTTCACTATTTTATGAGTGGATTGTGCAGGAACAATTGACATTAAACAAGGAGGAAACTCCTCAACACATCTTGGAAACCATTGAATTCAATAATAAATGAAACCTAACACCAACATTATTCCTTTCATAGTTGCAGGAAATATGGGAACCATTTTTGATAGATATTGTACAAACAAAGAGAATACTCCCAAGAGGAAATGCTTCAATGTGGAACAATTGAAGGATAATATTTTACTTTTATATGCACATCTGCAATGTTTTTGATATATTTCTGAGATAACAAAACCATAGAAAGAATAGCATATAGAAGAAAGTAAAGAATAATGATCATATTTTGAGATATTGTGGAAACTTAAAGGAAAGAATGCTTGGTGGGGTTATCATGCAATCAGTGAGTGATCCTTCATTCCCCCCTCTTCCAGTGACCCTTCAAAACTAGGTTATCATGAAATCAATGAGTGATCCTTCATTCTCTTGGTCTGCCCTACATCCAAACATATTGGAAATACAAAATACAATGATAACAAGCCTTTCACAATCCCCCTTCCCTCAAGGAACACTATCAACATCCAGACCTTGACTGTCCCCTCAACTAGTGACCCTTCAAAACTAGGTTATCATGCAATCAGTGAGTGATCCTTCATTCTCCTGGGCTGCCCTGCATCCAAACATATTGGAAATACACAATACAATGATAAAAAGTCTTTTACAATCCCCCTTCCCTCAATGAATCACTATCAACATCCGGACCTTGACTGTCCCCTCAACCAGTGACCCTTCAAAATTGGGTTATCATGCAATCAGTGAGTGATACTTCATTCTCCTAGTCTTCCCTGCATCCAAACATATTGGAATTATATAATACAATGATAACAAGTCTTTCACAATCCCCCTTCCCTCAAGGAACACTATCAATAAGTGACCCTTCTTCTTATCAGCCATATCCAATGTTTCATTGAAGTCACGACCAAGAATGAAGGTCACCTTACCCATACCATTTATGGATTTTAAAATGTTGTTCCAAACTCCTGAAAACTTTTCTATTGCTTCTTGTTGCTTCTTTAAATACTTCTTCTACCACAATGTCCTCCTGCCCCATCTTCTTGATCTTCTTGGCTAAAGTGGATGAATCCACACACAATAACCCAAAATGAAGGGTTTTGTATCCTTTAATGAATCTCAGTCACTGGTAATGCATGGAAAATCAAACCAGTAGTCTCCAAAGCATTCAATAAGTGAATATGAATGTTTGAAAAATTTCCTCTCAACTTCCCCAACCACTCCTAATCGGTTAGAGGGATATTTCTAAAATCTCCACTATTCCTATCCTTACCAACAATTCTTAAACATACTTTATCTAATATGATAATAACATGGTAAACTGAACTAATGGCATGTTCTTCATGTGGTACAAGGAAGATTTGGCTATCAAATCTTCCTTCATACAAGCTAAGCGCGAGAGAAGGTATGTGATTTCTTCATCTTTGATTGGTATCTTTGATGGGCAATGTCTTTCGAGCCTCTGGCATCATATTTGACCGCAAATTTCAAATGCATTGCATTTTATTTGATCATGAATGCTCACTAAAATGACTGCATTCTACTGGTGTCATGCCCTAGCTCGTGCTTTATCTCCATTATTTGATGTTATTGGTGCTTGTGCTCAAGGATATCGATTCACTGTTTTCAAATGTTTGGATTCACATTTGTTGATATTACAATTCATCATATTAGATAAAGTATGTTTAAGAAGTTTTAGTGTCTAAACACTCAACTAATCCCTCTAACCGATTAGGAGTGGTTGGGGAAGTTGAGAGGAAAGTTTTCAAACATTCATATTCACTTATTGAATGCTTTAGAGACTACTGGTTTGACTGTCCATGTGTTAATGTTCAGAAGAGATCAATGAAGTATTTAAAGACATTCTTACATGTTTGGAGAGGTTTAAGAGGTACTTATCATGACTGTACCCTCACAAACAACGGCATAGACTGATTTTACTAAGTTTCCTTTCTCTATTTTGAGGTTTCCTTTCTTTTTTGTAGGGGTATAGTCAGAGGGTTCATTGAAAAAATGATCCTTTGAATGGTTACTATGAATATGGATGATTTGATATAGCATATTGCTCATTTTACTTGAAGTTTGAAATAGCTTGTGCAAGGGTGAAAGTAGTTTTGATCATTTTGGTCGTGACTGTTCCTCTACACAGTCAAAAAATGTAATTGTCTAATGATTATATGTAATGTTGAATGAATTAAATGCTTTATTCTTGGTAGAAGTAAATGGAAGGAATAGTGTTGGTGTTAGGTTTCATTTATTGTTGAATTCAATGGTTTCCAAGATGTGTTGAGGAGTTTGCTCCTTGTTTAATGTTAACTGTTCTTGCACAATCCACTCATACAATAGTGGAATGCTATGTGATTGACAATTTCATACAAATGGTCCTTTGGCATGTATTAAATACAATCCAGTCACTTATTGAATGCTTTGGAGACTACTAGTTTGACTTTCCATGCGTTACCAGTGTCTAAGATTCATTAAAGGATACAAAACCCTTCATTTTGGGGTTATTGTGTGTGGATTCAAATGTAGGTTTTATTTGGTTAATGTTTAGAAGACATCAATACAGTATTTAAAGACAATCTTACATGTTTGGAGAGGTTTGAGAGGCACTTATCATGACTATACCGTCACAAACAGTGGCATAGACTGGTTTTACTAAGATTTCTTTCTCTATTTTGAGGTTTCCTTTCTCTGCCGCAGGGGTACAGTCAGAGGGTTCATTGAAAAAATGATCCTTTGAATGGTTACTATGAATATGAATGATTTGATATAGCATATTTCTCATTTTACTTGAAGTTTGGAATAGCTTGTACTTGAAGTTTGGAATAGCTTGTGCTTGTGTTGGACTTCTTGGTAGAAGTGAATGGAAGGAATAGTGTTGGTGTTAGGTTTCATTTATTATTGAATTCAATGGTTTCCAAGATGTGTTGAGGAGTTTGCTCCTTGTTTAATGTTAACTATTCCTGCACAATCCACTCATACAACAGTGAAATGCTATGTGATTGACACAAATTTTCTCACAACATTTATGTATTAAAACTATTCACAACTTAATAATATTAGGTAATCAAATGCTTAAATCAATGTATTCAAGTAGTGGGAATTCACGAGGCTATTTTGTATCTAACACACATGCACCCGTAAGTTCACCAAAATAGTAGGCAAAGAAAGAATAATTTAAAAAGTTTGAATCAATAGTAACTGTATTATTTTAAGATTAAATATAAATCCACTAGTTAAGTCTTAAAATGTCAAAGACACTAGTTAAGTCTTATAATGTCAAGTAGGTAAAGCAATAATAAGAATATTGCATAAACATAGGTAACGATGTCCAAACAGTAATACATGTAACGTACTTGTCATCATATCTTTGAAACATGTCATTATTATCCAGGAGCATTTTGATACCGCCATTACTATCTTACATGTGTGGGACAACTCATTACATTTGTGCTATTTGAGAAAGACTTGCCTACTCCAAAAGTGGTGGGAAGGCGCTGTCATTCTGTACCTTACATGCTAAATATGGTAGCCAGCCTAGCTGTCATCTTTGGCACGTAAGGTACAGAATGACGACACCTTCCCACCACTTTTGGAGTAGGCCAGTCTTTCTCAAATGGCACAAATGTAATGAGCTATCCCACACATGTAAGATAGTAATGGCGGTATCAGAATGCTCCTCGATAATAATGACATGTTTCAAAGATATGATGACAAGTACATTACATGTATTACTGTTTGGACATCGTTACCTATGTTTATGCAATATTCTTATTATTGCTTTACCTACTTGACATTATAAGACTTAACTAGTGTCTTTGACATTTTAAGACTTAACTAGTGGATTTATATTTAATCTTAAAATAATATAGTTACTATTGATTCAAAATTTTTAAATTATTCTTTCTTTGCCTACTATTTCAGTGAACTTACGGGTGCATGTGTGTTAGATACAGAATAGCCCCGTGAATTCCCACAACTTGAATACATTGATTTAAGCATTTGATTACCTAATATTATTAAGTTGTGAATAGTTTTAATACACAAATGTTTATGGCTCAGGTGAGCCCCAATTTACTATCAATCACATGATTTAATGTATAGTGTTTTCTTGGTTGTTCCATTTGTTCGTTGACCTTGACTATGGATTGACTATCATTTTCAAGCTTGAGCATGGCTTCATACCACGCACCGTCCATAGATTTGTACGCAATGCTGATTTACAAATGTAAATAACGCATTGAACATAATCTACGAACGTGCGTGGTATGAAGTCTTGTTGAAGTTTGAGCGTCCTCCCTTTATTCCAGTGAGGGATTGGAATGAGTTCATTTTGGATGAAAAGGAGAAAGTGGATACTCAAAGAGGAATTACACTAGAAAATGGGAGAAGGTATAAACATTTTAACAGATTTTTATTATTAAATAATGAAATTTGCATATAATAGTGTTCTAAGCATCCTCATTACATGATTTAAGGTCTTAGTCTATGGATAAATTAAATTAGACTTACTATCCAAAATACATAAAAATGACAACTGAGAAACATAAATGTAGATTTCACAATAGCTGAGAAACATAATTGTAGGCATCATAGTCACAATCTTTTGGAGATAATTGTGTTGTGTACCCAAGTGGTGGAGTTTCTCTCCACCGTCTGGGTATACAACTCAATTACGTTGTCTCCAAAAAATTGTGACCACGATGCCTACAATTATGTTTCTCAATTGTTGTGTCCTAGGACCCCTTATGACCCTTTACGACCATTTACGATCCCTAAGAATACATCTTAGGGGGATTTTGAAAGACTTGTTATCATTGTATTGTGTATTTCCAATATGTTTGGATGTAGGGCAGACTAGGAGAATGAAGGATCACTCAATGATTGCATGATAACCCAGTTTTGAAGGGTCACTAGTTGAGGGGACAATCAAGGTCTAGATGATTGGGCCATTGGAGGACCCTATTTCTTTGTATTAATTTCTATTCAAATTGGATGCATGGATTTCTTGTGAATTATCGGCTGCTATGTATCCTGCAACTGCATTTGTAAATTTGCATATACTTCTCTAGGGTTGTAAGCCACTTAGATCAAAATAGAGAAACTAAATCAGAATCGTTCTTTGTCCTATTTCCTTATAACAAAGTCTCAACTATCAATGATACAATATATTTGATGCCCTAAGCTATCAATACAAATGATGCCTAGCTAGAAGCTCACGGGCTGTCCATTTGATAACCATAGTCAACATTTCAAGAAAATGGATATCCTTGAGCACAAGCACCAATAACATCAAATAATGGAGTTAAAGCACGGGCTAGGGCACGGCACTAGTAGAATGTGGTCATTTCAGTGACAACAATATACAATGGCGTCATTAAACATATATGCCAGTAATATCAACAAATGTGAATCCAAACATTTGAAAACCAATGACATGTTTACAACAAAGGTCTAATAGAACTCCCAACAATTCTTAAACATGCTTTATCTGATATGATGAATTCTTAAACAATTAAGGTTGGAGTAGACATAGTTATCACACATTTTTTTTGTGTGGTACAAGGAAAATTTGGCTAGGTCAAATCTTCCTTCGTGCTAGCAATCTACAGAATTAGACCTTTATTAACAATTGATCATATCAGATAACTAGTATGTTTAAGAATTGTTGGGACTGGTCCTTTGACGTGTATTAAATATAATATATAGAATTTTCAGCATATTATTATCATTCTATTTCTTTGTTGTAAACATGCCATTGGTTCAGTTTTGTAACTTCACTGTTGTATGAGTGGATTGTGCATGAATAGTTAACATTAAACAAGGAGCAAAATCCTCAACACATCTTGAAAACTCCATTAAATTCTACCAAGAATAAAGCATTTAATCCATTCAACATTACATATAATCATTAGACAGTTACATTTTCTGACTGTGTAGAAGAACAATCATGACCAAAATAATCAAAACTACTTTCACCCTTGCACAAGCTATTCCAAACTTCAAGTAAAATGAGCAATATGCTATATCAAATCATTCATATTCATAGTAACCATTCAAAGGATCATTTTGTCAATGAACCCTCTGACTGTACCCATGCGGCAGAGAAAAGAAACCTCAAAATAGAGAAAGGAATCTTAGTAAAACCAGTCTATGCCGCTGTTTGTGAGGGTACAGTCATGATAAGTGCCTCTCAAACCTCTCCAAACATGTAAGATTGTCTTTAAATAATTTATTGATCTCTTCTAAACATGAACCAAATCAAACCTACATTTGAATCCACACACAATAACCCCAAAATGAAGGGTTTTGTATCCTTTAATGAAACTCAGTCACTTGTAACACATGGACAGTCAAACCAATAGTCTCCAAAGCATTCAATAAGTGACTGGATTGTATTTAATACATGCCAAAGGACCAGTTGTATAAAATTGTCAATCACATAGCATTTCACTATTGTATGAGTGGATTGTGTAGGAACAGTTAACATTAAACAAGGAGCAAACTCCTCAACACATCTTGGAAACCATTTAATTCAATAATAAATGAAACCTAACACAAACACTATTCCTTCCATTCACTTCTACCAAGAATAAAGAATTTAATCCATTCAACATTACATATAATCATTAGACAGTTACATTTCCTGACTGTGTCCTAGAGGAACAATCACGACCAAAATGATCCAAACATTTGAAAATAGTGAATCAATATCCTTGAGCACAAGCACCAATAACATAAAATAATGGAGATAAATCATGGGCTAGGGCATGACACCAGTAGAATGCAGTCATTTTAGAGAGCATTCATGATCAAATAAAATTCAATGCATTTGAAATTTGCGGTCGAATATGATGCCAGAGGCTTGAAAGATGAAGAAATCACATACGAAGAACATGCCATTGGTTTAGTTTTGCAAATTTGATTTTTGTGTAATTAGTAATTGGAAGATTAAATGTAGATAACACCTTTACCAGTTTAATTAGCATGTTATTATCATATCAGATAAAGTATGTTTAAGAATTGTTGGGACTGGTCCTTTTGCGTGTATTAAACATAATAGAATTTTCAGCATATTATTATCAATCTATTTCTTTGTTCTAAACATGCCATTGGTTCAGTTTTGTAGATTTGTTTTTTGTGTTAAATGCATTTTTCATGAGGAGGGGTCTTGTTCTGAGGAGATTGATGAAGATTGTGCTCCTCAAAAACCAATTCATAAGGTACCAATCCATGTTTCCTATTCGCTTATATTTTTGGTTTGGTAAATCTCCTTATAAGTTTCATGTCCTTTCTTTTGATTACTATGGATGAGATATATATCTTACATTTAACATTCAACTTCTTTACATTTTAGAACTTGTAGTGTGTTTTTTGAGGATTTTACCAAATCAAATTTTAACATAAACCGAAAACACCAAACTGAGATCTTGCCCTTGCAACATGACAAAATATATTTGCATTTGACCAATAATTGCAAGTAATTGAATGATAAATCCACATACCTATATCTTTGTAAAATACTTGGAACATCAAAAAGATGGCTAAGTGGCTACCACCATGATTTTTATCTATTGAATATGGGAAAGAAAAACACCAAAAAGAATCGAATAGAAAACATGATTGGTCATTTCAGAGAGCATTCATGATCAAATAAAATGCAATGCCTTCTCTCGCGCTCGATCAGCTTTCACCCGCTCATTTTCTCCCACTCCTTTTCTCTACAATCAAAATAAAAATGATTTGGCCGTTTCAAAATAGTGAATTGATATCCAAAAGCACAAGCACCAATAACATCAACTATTTTGATCTGTGGGTACCCTAATGTTGGCAAGAGTTCTTTTATTAATAAGATTACTCTGCAAGCTTGAAGAAGCAATATATTTTGGCAAATGAAGAGTGGAAAGATGATGATGTTCCTGAGATCATGGATGGACACAATGTTGCAGACAGAATGGGAAGACATCTTTCAAGCCTGGCCTTGGATCCTTCAACAATTGGGGTAGGATCCAGACCCATGCTAAAAAGATGTCTTCCTTTTTTTTTGTGGAATATAGGCTTTGCTGCTACAACAATGACAGACTGCGATGTACATATCACAACAGCTGAGAAACATAAATGTAGGCATCATGGTCACAATTTTTTGGAGACACAACATAATTGAGTGCTATTCCCAGATGATGCAAAGCAACCACTACTTTGCATCATCTTGGAAAACCACTCAATTATGTTGTGTCTCCAAAAAATTGTGACCATGATGCCTACATTTATGTTTCTCAGCTGTTGTGTCCCAGGACCCCTTATGACCCTTTAGAATCCCTAAGAATACATCTTAGAGGTCTTAAAATGTCGTAAAGGATCATAAGAGGCTCCTAGGAGGGGCTAGCTAAGCTTCCACCTTCACGTGGTTGGCCCTGTTAAGTAGAGAATGTTAAACTATTCTTGAAACAAAGAGAAGCTCAATAATTTAAGGTCTCAGTCCATAGAGATGTTGAAAAAAAGACAAGAATCAATGATGGAGAGTTTTTAGATTATGAGAAGACGTATATGGAGTGGAGGACATATTGAGTACCAATGTAGAGATGATGATTCAGTAACCTACATCTATAAAACCTTCACAATTATCCCTTCTTTGGCCTCCACTCATTCCTCTTCTCAAAAACGGTTATCTAGAAACTTTGGATAGTGTTTCTCATCCATGCACGAAATGTGCTAGTGATCGTATAAAATTACTTTAGGCCTCCAGTATTGATGAGATGTACAAGTGTAAAATGTTTTTGTGAGACTCTGATCAATATGTGCAGTGTACATAACTGCAAGGCAGTGATTATTCTCAACGATCGACAGGTAGCTAGGATAGTAGCTAGGACTAAAGATAACACAACTCAAGAGACCATCATAGGTTGTCTTTTCTTCGGTCTATATTATTGACAGAATGTCTTACCTTTCATTAGCTCATCAAATCTAGGGATTTGAAAGAATTTAATAGAATATTTTCATGGCAACGTATATTATTTAAGTTGACATTGCACAAATTTATTTACTTCGCACACTTGTATACTATGAAGATGGCCATGCTTCTTTATCACCATCCTCATAGTCTACAAGTGCGCGAAGTAGATAAATTCATGCAATGTCAACTTAAATAATATACGTTGTCATGAAAATATTCTATTAAATTCTTTCAAATCTCTAGATTTGATGAGCTAATGAAAGGTAAAATATTCTGTCAATAATATAGACCGAACAAAGAGACAACCTATGATGATCTCTTGAGCTGTGTTAATTTTAATGTGCCTATCCGTTGATTTTTTGACAATTTATAATTAATTCCGACAGCAGCGCTATGCCTTCAATAGACAAAATGTCAGAGAAAAATAATTTACGACATTTCTTGTGACAGTAATGCTATACATTCGATAGGGAAACCTGTCAGAGAATGCTACATAACTGTCACTCTTCCAAAAGTTTAAGTGTTGTAAATAGACAATTTTTGACAGAACCTTTGATAGTAAGGCCATATCACCGATAGGTATATCTGTCAAAATTTGGTGCAAACTATCACTATCCCAACAAAGACTATATTTCTGATGGGTCTTGTTATTAGAATTCTAATGGATGACCCGCAAGAAATGCCATAATGAAGCTGTTGTCATTGTACACACAAAAGAGTGCACTTCTATGAATCATTACATTCAAGAACACTCAAGAATGAGGTCTTGAAAATTGATCCATAGCTCCCTAAGCATGGAGTCACAAGGATAGTTTGAATATTGCTCTCAGCTAGAGCTATTAGGCCTATAACCTTGCTAGTAAACCACACTATGAGAGATTCAAATGAAGACAAGGGAAAGAATGCCAATATCCCCAAGAATCTAAATGAAATGCAATGCAAGCTAGATTAATATGATTATGCAAGTATGCAAGCTATACTATGAAAATGAAAGTACAAACTAAGCTATGAAATAGAAAGATACAAGTGTTACAATCCTTCCTATTAAGCTAGATGAAGTAATCTAAAGCATAAAGGAAATCTATATTATGAATGCCATGATAAGAAACTAGAATGCAAGAAATGAAACTAGAATGAAATGTAGATGCAAAAGCCAAGAATGCTCCAAATCTCAAAAGCTCCAAAGTGACCTAGAAAACCTGCAACATAACATTAGTATTCAAAAGAAGCATTGCTAAAATGAGAAGAGAGCTCTTCTTTTATAGGAAATGAGAATCAATGGACGATGGAGATTAAGAGGCAAAAGATTTAATCAAAGGTGAGGCTTGAAGAGGGATATATTCATGTGCACAAATATTCTCCAATGAGAAAATAAGAGTTGACTTTTGTGTCCATATAAGACAAAAAGTTCTTTCTCTCTTTTTATAAAATAGGAATAATGCTTTATTTGTGCAGCTTAGGATAAGAGAAAAAGTGGGGTCTTTTTATTTAATAAAAGGGGAGGAAATATTCCTTTTAATTAAAAAAAGACTTAGGATATAATGGTTAATCCATAGAAAATAATTGAATAAATGATAGAATTAGGATTTGATCAAGGAAATTGATATTAAGCTAAAAATGTTGATTCAGGAAATTGATAAATTGTTGAATGGGGGTCCAAAGTCTAGGCGACCATTTTAGGGTGCATACATTTGCCCCTCTTTGACTAATGTGAGATTGATTTGGGATCACATGTGGTCAAAGAATGGAATTGAGATGTGAGATTGATTTGGGATCACAAAACAACCCAGATGTGTATTTGATGAATGGGAACACATCAGGACAAGCATAAGCATAAGCTGACAAAGATAAGTTGAAAGACAAGACCAACACCATTGTTGTTAAGTGCTAATCAAGTCTCAGAATAGGAGATAAGAATCTCAAGTAGAGTTGAATGATATAGCTGAATCAAAGATTGAAGCTGATAGGTACTGCCCCCTTAGAATCAAAATTGAAATCAGGTAGAGGAGAAGCAGAAAATTGACAAGGTTGATCAAATCACTATGAATCATAATTGAAGATGAAAGATAATAGAATAACCATAAGTGGTGAACACATGCCCCAGTTTGACTAGGTTTGACTGAGAAAGATATATGATAAAGATGAAGTCAAACCTTAGAAAGATGAAGTGAAGGGAATGAATGAAAGACTAGAAGGTTGAAAGAGATGGAGATGAAGAAATGAAGATGCCCCGACAAAGATCGAAGGATTAGGCCTCAAATAGTCAGCCAACTATGCAAAAGAAGGGAAAAATTTGAAATACAATTTTGACTATCAAGATGAACTTGAATTTTGATTTCAAATCCAAAAATGGATCCAGGACATCGAAATTAGCCAAGGGTGCAATTTTCACACAATTTTGAGATGTTTTGAAAATTAGGTCAAAAAGTCAAAAGGCTATATAAGGGGTAAAAAGTGTCATTTTCAAATCATTTGACTTTTGTGATATTTGAGAACCTTTGAGAGTGGAGAGAGAAGATGGCTCAACAAGCAATAGTCCCGGTCCACAGACACTGATTTGAGCGCACCTGGTTGCACAACCGGCCTCCACACTATGCTGCCCCAGTATGTTTTCAGAAAACTCACTCTTTTTGGTCATTTATGAGCATTTTAATGTATTAAAACATGTTTTTTAATGTTTTTCAAATTTCAAATTTTTAACTTAGGTGAAAGTTCATACAACACTTTACAAGTGTCACATCCTTTGATGAGATGTATCGTGTGACACTTCGTGGGTCCAAATAGTGTCGCACGAGTATTGAATCCAGAGTCGCACAACACGGGATGAAATGTTGCATGACACTATGCAAAGTATCACATGAATAAATATCATCACACTACTATAGGACAAAGTGTTGCATGACACTTAGTCAAAAAATAGTATCGCCTAGTATAAAATTTTGACATGTTTTAATGGTTTTGAGCAAAATAACATGGGTCCTGACAATGTTTGCTTTTAAGATGCATTGTACTAATTTTAGACATCCTTCATGATATATTTTGACATCTAGTTTGGTTTAAATGACTTGCAGGAGAACCTCCCTGTGCTCCATATCAGAGCACCCCAGGTGATTGGATTATGATTTGTCCGAGATCTGGATGATCCAGGCAAGGAAAACTTGAGGGCGATGGGTTTTGGATATTTTCTACAGACACCCCATATCTGAGCTGACCATGGGTTGTTGACTGCACTAGATAAGAGATGGCACAACGAGCACAACACCTTCCATTTTCCTACTAGAGAGGCATCTATTTCTCTGGAGGACGTTTATCAGATTCTCTGAGTGCCTAGCCATGGTGAGCCAGTAAGTATAATCATGTTTATAAATGGGCATAGATGTAATGTTTTTATATGATAGAAACTGACATGATTGTTTGATGACACAGGTATACTATGATTAGGATCCTACCAAGGGGCGGTAGGTCATCCAGGGCATGTTCCAGGATGTCACCATTATAGACAGACATGTCAGTTGGGATCGGTTGATGGATGATTTTGGTAGGGATTTCCCAGTGCCTTGCATTGTTGCATCTATTATTGGATAGGCCCTTATCACTGACGAGAGTTAGAAGGGTTTCCCACTAGGATGGGGTAGGTTGTTAGTAGATTTGGTGGCACATCCACGATGGATGGCGTGGGGCCTGGCCATATTGGCCGATATGTATCATGAGCTACATGAGATCATCTACCAAGATGGTAGGACCTAGGCATGCGGGGCCATACTTGCTTAGATATGGGTGTGGGAACACATTGTAGTAGTGCGACCATGAGTGTAGCCTAGGGAGTGTAGGTATCCCTACATGTATAGATATACAAGTTTCATCTCTCAGGCACACAACGAGGATGTGACCTATTATAGGAAAGTGTTGGATGAGCTCACCTCATTCACATGGAGACCATACAGGGCATGTGAGCAGTGGGGGGATCGATATGAGTTGGATTATATGCTATGCAGTCAGCCACTAGTAGGTTAGCATGCAGATATTGTGGAGAGATTTGTCATCACTTGGGTCTGGAGGCAGTTTGGATTCCAGTAGAGGGTTCCTATGGAGACCACCACATATGCTCAGGTTCAGGATGAGGAGGGCCATGGTTGGATATTGATGCTAGATTACCAGCATGTAGTATAGGATACAACTGTAGTATGTAAGGAGCCATGGGACTATCTCCCAGATATGGTAGATGCAGGTGTAGATGCAATGTAGAGAGTAGAGAGATAGAGGGCTCCATTCCCTAGATTCACTGTACTAGATGTTTAACCAGGAGCATAGGGGGATGAGGGAGGAGATGGTAGGGATGGAGGAGATGGAGGGGATGGAGGGGGAGAGGGAGAGCAAGGGAGATAGGGAAGAGATCCTGATCAGGTGGCCAGAAATGGTCAAGAGGATGGGGTTCAGTAGATGAGGGAGATGATGCAGCGAGGCCATCTTGCCCATGAGTTGATGTAGGAGCAGAGTAGCCTACCAGAGGAGAGGACTTGAGAGCTCAGATCCAGACATTGGAGATGGAGATGTAGTAGTTACGTATCACCATAGCAGTATGGGAGCAGCAGGCAACAGACCTGAGAGCCAAGATAGAGCGGTGAGATAGAGCTATACAGGTTGCCACTACAAAGAGCTGAAGAGAGGTAGCATGAGCTGCGTTTTATCATGCTCTCTATTTATAGGTTGTTCTTGAGGGATAGAGAGCTCCTCCCTACTCAGTGATAGCTGGCAAATTAGACGTGGTACCAGATGCAGCACCACCTCCCCCACCACTAGGTCCACATGATGGTGTGAGTCAGGCTTAGGCTAGGATAGATGTTTTAGAGACATATCATGGGATATTTTATCTAGTTTTTGGATCCCATATTGTATTCATGTACTATGACATTCAAACATATATATGAGATGTTGGATTTGATATAGATCTTTGTGTATTGATCCCACTTGTGATGGATGTTTTAGTTTATATATTGTCTTGTTACTTTGCTCAAAATGTATCTCATATATGCTCATGTATAATCTCTCTCATAGATATATGTTTAGTTCTCATGTTTCTGAAAATGACATTTTAGGGATATAGATATGATGATAAGATTAACCTCTTGTGATGACAGGAAAAGGTTGTAATGAAAAGACAAGGAGAAAAAGACATGATCAAGAAGAAAGGAGAAGATAAGCGCAGCTGACCAACTAGTCTACACAAGATGAAAAGGAGAGCTCTCTCCATATGCAAGATGCAAAAATAGACTAACATGAACCTAATAATGCAAACTGCTATGAAAAGTGGTTTACTTGCAAGGTGACAAAGCCAATAGACATCTAATTAATCATCATCGAGCTTTATTGGTAGTGTCATAAGATCATACAATACTCACTAGTATGACTATGTGAATTTGAATATGATCTATATCAGATAGATATGTGGGAATCTGACCTAGGCACCAAAGACATGTAGGTCAAGATGACTAGTGCAGTGAGGTTCCCTAAGTTTTCTATAGCAAGATTATGCTTGCATCAGGACACAAGAAGGTCAAGATGACTATAAGCATGCACTCACAAAACAGTCAAGGATAATACCTTGTAGGTCTAAGTATCAAGTGGATCAAGCATAAATGCTAATGATAGTTAGGGCCAAAAAAATATACCCACAAGCAGATAAAGAAATAAAACATGTTCTCATTCCCTCAGTCTTCTAGCTATGCATCATCAAAAACTATCTTTGGGAGAGAATACTCATCAAAGAAATCATCATAGACAACACACAAAGAAAATAAAGTCAAACAAGTCTCAGTGAGTCGAATGTTTAAGTGCGTGTGTGTAGGTCATAGAGTCAAACTTTGAGTATCACATCTACTTAGTGAGAAATATCACATCATTCTAGATTGTGGGTAAGACATCTGATAAGTGTTGATAAACACTTGATGCTAGGGTAGTGTTGAAAACACTGTTTGCAAGGTGTTCAAAATACTAGCACATCCAAGAGACCAAAGCTATCACAGTTATGCCCCCTAGACAAAGACAAAGACCAATTCCAAACCAAGGCAACAAGGACAAGGTATGATGGAAAAAGGCTAAGTGTCAAGGACGCGTGCTAAGAAATAGGGGTGCAAAGGCCTCAAGTAGCGCCTGTTTCTAGGTTTTCACCACTTGGATTTTATTGCAATTTTTTATCTTTTTTTTTTTTTTTTTGATTTTTGCTACCAAGGCGCCTGTTTCTAGGTTTTCACCAAGGCACTTTTTTTTTCTATTTTTTTGAATTTTTTTGCTATTTTTCTATTTTTTTGTATTTTTTCAGGACTTTATATGCTTTTTAGAATTTTTTCAGCATCATATATGAATTTTTTTGGTATTTTTTTAGGATCCATAAATATGTAGAAAGGATGCCCCCAAACAGAATAGGCATCATGGGTAGAACTTCTTTAGGTGCAAAATGTTGATATGATCAGGGATCTACTCCCCCTTTTCATTAGATAGCAAGTAAGCACCTGTCCCAAAAGTAGTAGTAATAATGTATGGTCCAAGCCAATTAGGTTCAAACTTACCCTTTTGCTCTTGATGTTTTTGGTTCTTAGGATTCTTGTAAGATCTCCTATTTGGAATTCTCTAGGGTGAACCTTCTTGTTAAATGCTTTGGACATATGCTTTTGGTAAACTCTCATGTGATCAAATGATGCTCTTCATTTCTCATCAAGAAGTTCCAATTCTTGCAATCTCATGGCACGATAATCTTCATCTGTAACCAAACCTTTAAGAGTGACTCTAAGTAAAGGAATCTCAACTTCTAAAGGTAATACTGCTTCAGCACCATAAGTGAGGGCAAAAGGAGTAGCCCTTGTTGGAGTACGAATACTTGTTCTGTAGGCCCATAAGGCTAGATTGATCTGTAAGTGCCAGTCTCTACCATTCTTGTGAATTGTTCTATGGAGAATCTTGAGAATGGTTTTATTGGAAGCCTCTACTTGTCCATTTCCTCGTGGGAAGTAAATGGAGGACCAATGTTGTTTTATCTTGAATTTCTTACAGAGGTGTGTAAAGTCCTTGTTTTTAAATTGACCTCCATTGTTAGTGATTATTTCAAAAGGTATTCCAAACTGACAGATGATGTGATTCAAGATGAACAAAGAAATTGTCTTTCCTGAAGCAACAGAAAGTGGAACGACTTCTACCCATTTGGTAAAGTAGTCAGTAGCAGTAATAATGAATTTATGTCCACCTGATGAGTTGGGATGAATCTACCCAACAAGGTCAAAGGCCTAGCACTGAAATGGCCAATGAGAAATAGAAGGAATGAGCTCCCTACCTAGAGCATGAATCAAGTTTCCATGTTTTTGACACTTTTTGCAAGATTTGGCAAAAGCTATAGCATCCATCTGCATTGTGGGCCAATAGTACCTAGCTCTAAGCAGCCTTTGGGCCATGGAAAGACCATTGGAATGTCCTCCACAAATGCCCTCATGAATGTCAGCTAACGCTTGGTCAGATTCCTCCTTTTTTGAGAACCTAAGAAGTGTCCCATCTAAACCCCTCCTATATAGATCACCAAAGATAAGGGTGTGGCGAGAGGCATTACGGACAAGGTTTCTTCATTTAGAGCAATTGAATGTGTCAGGGATGATGCCGTCATAAAGATATGAATAACTAGTGCCATAGCGGGATGACTCATGGCTAACCAAGGTATAAATGACATGGCTTTCTGGGGAGTTATAAATCGGGTAGTGTAGCTCTTCCACTAGGAATTCGAATCTGGATTCATGTTGTTCTAGCTGGAGGAGTGAAGCTAATGTAGCCATAACGTCAGCTACTTTATTCTCTTCTCTAGGGATTTTTTGAAATATAACAAAGGTGAAATATTGTCGCAATGAATCAACCATCTTCTTGTAGGGGATCAGTTTGTCATCCTTTGTTTGATATTCTTCATTAACTTGGTTGATTATCAATTGCAAATCCCCATAAATGTGCAGCTCTGTAATTCCCCATTCTATTGCCATTTTTAATCCATTTGTTAAGGCCTCATATTCAACAACATTATTTGTACATGGGAACAAAAGTTTGTATGACTTAGGGATTGTGTACCCATGGGGAGAAACAAATAACACTCCAGCTCTTGATCCATTTTGCATGAAAGAACCATCGAAGAACATCTTCCATGTTCTTGTAGTCATGTACATTATGTGCTTGTCTAGAAATTCAACTTGAATAGGCATGTTATCTTGAACTAGAAAATCAGCTAGTTGGTCTGCAATGGCTTGTCCTCTTATGGCTTTATGCTCAACATACTCTATGTCAAATTCTGATAGGATCATCATCCACTTAGCAAGTCTACCTATGAGAGTAGCCTTTCCAAGAAAATATTTGAGAGGGTCTATCTTTGCAATGAGATGTACTATATGCGCAAGCATGTAGTGTCACAACTTTTGGGGAGCAAACACCACTGCTAGGCAAGATTTTTCAATACTAGTCTAATTGACCTCATAAGACACAAGAGTATGACTGATGTAATGTATAGCCCTTTCTTTTCCAGTATCATCAAGTTGAGCCAATAATGCCCCTAGGGAAGATTCTGTTTCTGACACATACACTATAAGTGGTTTTCCTGGGATAGGAGGCATTAAGATTGGAGGATTGGCCAAGTACTATTTGATTTGGTCCATTCTTTTCTAACAATCCTCATTCTAGACACATTTAACCCCTTTATGCAATGTCTTATTAAAGGGGTGAGCTCTATCTGCTAGTTGTGAAATAAACCTCCTGATAGATTGAAGTCATCCCTGGAGACTCCTCATTTGGTTGATATTTTTGGGACGCAAAATATCTAATATTGCTTGAAATTTTTCTAGATCCACCTCTATTCCTTTGGCTGAAATAATAAATCCTAGAATTTTCCTGGAGGTGACCCCAAATGCACACTTTTTGAGATTTAATCTTAGCTGAAACTTTTCCATGCGATCTAAAATGACTTCTAGATCTCCTAGGTGTGCATCCCTCTTCTTAGATTTTTCTAGGGTGTCATCCACATAGTCTTCCATATTATTATGCATCATGTCATGGAATATGGTGGTCATAGCTCTTTGATAAGTAGCTCCTACATTTTTTAATCCAAATGGCATGACGTTCCAACAATAGGTTCCCCATGCACAAGTGAATGCTGTCTTTTCCTAATCTTCAGGAGCTATCTTAATTTGGTTGTAGCTATAAAATCCATCCATCAAAGAATAGATCTCGTATCCCGCAGTCATGTCCACTATCATATCTATGTTAGGAAGTGGAAAATCATCCTTTGGGCAAGCTTTGTTAAGATCTCTAAAATCTGTGTAGACACGAATGGACTTGTCATGTTTTGAAACTGGTACTATATTGGATATCCATTCTGCATAATCGATGGCTCTTATAAATCTTGCACTGAGGAGTTTTTCTAATTCAGCTTTGATGAGGAGTGCTATGTGAGGATGCATTTTCCTCAATTTCTATTTTACTAGTTTGATGCCTGGAGCTATGGACAAATGATGCATGATGAGACTAGTGTCCAACCTTGGCACGTCTAAGTAAGTCCAAGCAAAATTAATCTTTTTTTTTTGTAGGAACTTGGTATATGCCTCTTTTTCTCGTGTTGATAGAGATTGAGCCAAGTGCACAATTTGTGGGACCTCTTCTATATTCAGATTAACTGGCTGTGTAGGCTCAATAAGCACTGATGACCTATCTTGGAAATAACTTGGAAGATTATCAAGTACTCCATCCTTAGGCACCTCAAAGAGGTTTTCACCTTCAGATACGTTCTTTATTTTTACTTTTTTGGGTTCTGATACCTCCACATAGTGGTTTTTGCTATCAGAACCATTATTCTTTTTTTCTTTTCTTTTCATTTTGCGACTAAGGTACTTAATATTTGGTTCTATCATGCTCATAGTTGGTTCGCTGGTGGAAGAGACCTCGGGCTCAAGGGCATTTAGGTAGCACGCTATCTCATAGTCATTTTGGAAAGTCAGGAGCTGAGGCTCTTGATAGCATTGAGACCAATTAATTAAGTGGGAGTGAACAAGGGGTAGTTCAATAGTGGGTTCAATGGTGTTAATACGGAAGGCATTATCTTTGGTGAGTGCAAAGTTAGGGTTTGTCAAGTATTCCTCTAAGGTGCCCAAATTAGGATTTATCCTATCAAACGAAGCATCATCCACCAAAGAAACTCATGGATTCCAATCCTCTAATTCTACACTAGACTCATTAGCTACCGTAGGTTGGGCACTATATGTATGGACAACATCAATGTCCATGTCAACTATAGAGGAGTCTGAGAGAGACTCCCATTCATATTCATGAGAATCTGTATCTGAATCCCAACTGGGATGTTTACACCATGCATGTTTTTGACATCTAGATGTGGAAGCTTTGATGTCACCAAGGGTAACACCCTCTTGAATGCCATTTGTGGATTGGTGTTCTTGAATAGGATTCTCAATATGATCTTCAACAGCAGACTCTTCTTGTTCTAGGTCTGAAACTGTTGGATTAGTAACTGGAGCATTGGAATCTCCCCAAAGGAGATTGGTGGAAGGGACCCAATCTTCACACCTATCTTGTTGATTCTGTAGGTTGGGTATGTAACTTGAATCATCATCACTATCTGTCGCAGCTAGGATAGGAGTAGTTTTCTTGTTCTGACCTTCAAAACCTAGGCCAATTGTTGTCTTAGATCTACACCCAAAAAGAGCATGGTCAAGTGGTTCGGCTTTAGCATCCAATCTATGACTAAGAGGACCATGACCTGGGTAACCCATATTTTTGACCAAGGTGTATCCTCTCCCATAAGTTTTAGGAGATGGGGATAAATTTTCATTATGCATGTACTTTTCCTCCTTGTAGATCCAATCTCTAATGGCCACTTCTTCTTTTTCATCTTGAATGGGTACAAACGACTCCATAAATGTGTGAAACAAAGTCATAGCTGAAGAAGAAGGACGCATCTCTTGTGACGGTTTTCCATAGGACCTAGGTGAGATTGGCAACTTTGTGAAGGAGTCAATTTGATAATCTCCCATACCAAGGTCTATGGACTTAAATTTATTCTTACATTGCTCAAAATTTGCATCAAAATTCTCTATTACTCTATTAAGAGGAACATGAGTGTCTGCTGAAATGGCATTAATAGATAAGGTACTATCTCCTGGTATGCAAACTTCTATGCCATTGTATGGGAGCTTGACACATTGGTGATAGGTAGACGGTGCTGCTTGCATGTCACGAATCCATGGTCTACCTTGTAAGATGTTGTATGCGAGGGGTCCAGCATCAACAATCTAAAAAAAAATGTCTTTCTCAACTGGGCCAATCCTAACGGGAAGAATGACCAACCCCTTAGAGCTTCTTTCTGCCTCATCATAGGCTTTTATTGTAATTTTCTTTCTTGTTCAACACATGCCTAACATGGGTTTTATGGATCATGACCTCTATATGAAGGGCAAGATTGTGTGGATGGCTCAAAGCTTTGTCGTCTTCTTCTAAAAATGTTAGGTAATGTGGGCTAGCAAGGTGGTTAACCATGTTCTAGAATTGGTCTATGTCTATGTTGTTAGGAACATTGGCTACATGCAAAGCATCCTCAAGGATACGCTTATGTCTTGGAGACAACTCTAGGAGTTCAAAAATTGAAATTTGAGCTGGTGTTCTTTGTAACTGGTCAACAAGATTATAGCTCATGTCAGGGTTGACTACTGACTTGGTGACATTTTTAGATGCCACTTGCTTGGGTTTGGAATTAGGCCCTCTAATAACCACAGGACCTTGACTCTGAATTCTAGTAACAACATTTAAAGCTTGGGATGGCCTTCGAGAGTGAGGACCTCTAAGCACAATGATAGGTCCTTCATCAAATATGGGAGGAGAATTAACATCATGACCATGAGGATCTCTTCTTCCCATCATATTAACACTTTCCTCAACAACTTCAATCATATTGATGACATTTTCCACAGACGTGTAGGTGTAGTCAATTGCAGCTTTGCCATCTTTGGATTTAGAGGTCTCCCCCTTATCATATTTTGGCAAAGGTTCCTTAAATGCTTTGTGGTCTGCATTAGAATTCAACCCATCAACCTGAAGTTTACCACTCTCAATTAGATCTTGAATAAGATGCTTAAGTTTCCAGTAATGTTCTATGTCATGTCCAATGCCATTGTGGTATTTGCAAAAGGCTTTTTCATTCCACCAATGCGGCTTAACATTTAGTATGCAAAAATTGGCTGGATCTTGCAGTTGTGCAAGGTTGTTGGAAATAAGCATCTTAAAAACATCTTCATAAGAGTCACCAAGCTTAGTGAACTAACGCCTTTCCTTTTTGGATTTGTCTTGATATCGTTGTTTTTGCTCTTGTTGGCTAGAGGATGTGTTAAGCTTTAGAGCTTGAACTACACTAGATAAATGTAGGACACCTTGGTCCTTTGGTTGGTTAGAGTCAACAACTCTGTCATTGACTACTTGCTTATTTTTATTCCAGTGCGAGTTCTTTCCTTTGTCCTTATGATTATTGTTATTATTTTGACTATGGTTGTTGTTGCTTTGTTTAGTCAAAATACCTTGTTCTTTTAAGACATCCTCTATTCTGCATGCAGTTTCAACCATAGTGTCCAATGAATCAAAGACCATCTTCTGAATCTCATACCACATCTCAGGCACTAAATTACTAACAAGGATATCAATTCATTCAAGTTTGGGAATTGTCCTAGAATACCAAGAGCATAGTCATCTCCACCTTTGTAGGAATGTAACAAAAGATTCCCCTTGGTTCTGTTTCAAGTTACACAAATCTAGCATGGTGACTAATCTTGATAAGTTGTAAGAAAAATGTTGCACAAATCTTTGGACCAGCTCTCTAAAAGTTTTGACAGGAGGGGTTATGTTGGTAAACCACTCCATAGATTGGCCTTTCAGACTCCTTGGAAATAATATCATAAGATAGGAGTCCTCATGGTGGAATTCAAAACTCATAGTGTAAAATTGACACACATGGTCATGTGGGTCACCATTACCATCATATTTGTCATATTGGGGGAGTTTGGCTTTCTTAGGAAAGTCCTTCATACTTACACTCCTATCAAAAGGATTAGGAAAAATAGCATCAAGGTTGAAGGAACTCTTAGGAGCCATCATCTTCTCCATCATTTTCTTTATTTGCTTAATTTCCTCTTCTTGAGAGGGGCTATGTTTCTTTACTTTTCTTTCCACATTGAAATTATAGGGGACCTTTGCACCCTTGTTAATCAAGCTCTCTAGGAATTTATCTTTATTTTTCTCAACATTTTTTTCCACATATTGTTGAAATAGTGGCTCTTGTTGTATTCTCATGAAATTTTGAGCTTCAAAACTTGCATTGCTTCCTCCATGTTGAGAGCCATAATGAGCTTGTTGGGAGGGTGGTCTTGAGTTCCTAGGAGGTGTTGGTCTCCTATAGTGAGCATTTTGAAAAGTCCTTCCTCTAGGACTAGGAGATCTTGATGGTGACCTTGAATATTTTCTACCTCATGGAGTTGCTGAGGGAGTAGAGGGTGGAGAGTTGTTTCCACTGTCGGTACCTCTATTGTTGAATTGTGCATGAAGTTGTTGTGCTAGAAGCCTATCTTGTTCTTCTTGAAATGCTTTTCTCTCCATTTCTAACAAGGCTTTTTGCTCCACCTCAAGTTGTCTAAACTTCTCTTCCTTAGCGGCTTGTTCATCTAAGCAAGCTTTCTTTTCACATTCTATTCATTTAAGCCTTTCATTTTCATATCTTGAGGTTGTTCTTAGTGGAGAGTTGGGTCTTGAATGATTGAGCAAGTTGTTGAAAAAGGATGCATTTACATGAGCATCACCAGATTCATTGTTTTGGTCCTCATGTTGTGACCGTGCATCTTGGTGTGCTTTTCTATAATGTCTTTCAGCTCGTTGATGAGTGTCTAGATACCTGGTCTTGATAGGAGGTGATTCAGGTTGATTATCATAAGAAGATTCACCAAGCATCATGTTATCCCTATGTCTTTGGAAAATATCATCAAGTGTTTGATCCATCGCTTCCCTTTGGTCAAGGTGTAACTCATGTCCATATTTGATTGAGAAGGTGCCAAAGAGGTACTCAACTAACTTAGGCTGCTCCTAGGTTCAAACCAAACTTCTGAAGGACTCTTGGGGGACTGATCAAACATGGGTTCCTTCCCTTTTCACTTTTAGCAAGTTTTTACTAGAGGTAATTGTTCAAAAATAACTTGGGGTCATTTTTCCTGATCCACTTGGTATCTTGTTGTAACCGGCATGAAAGGAAAGACCCTTAGTGAAAAGACAACCTTATGAATCATCAATTATCAAACTAAGATAGTGAGAATATTCAGTTGTCCAAAAGAGAAATTGAAATAGAAAGCTGACAAAAGGAACAAATCAACATTGCCACAATTAGTGCATAATAAAAGGATTCTAGTATCCTAGCACATATGGACCAGTAGGATGATTTACCCAAAATTGAAATTGAGAATATATAAAAAAAAGATTTGAACAAAAGATTACTCAAACTTTCCAAGTGTGTAATCAAAGAGTCTAAAGATGAATCTTGTCAACAAGGATGGTTCCTAACTTGTCAAAGACAAACAAGAACTTTGGTGAAATCAAGAATTACTAGTTGAAGATGTTTAAATCCAATAAGATGAGGTACAAACAAGTTTCCAGTGGTAGAGTCTGAAACTTGCTAAAATCTAGCTAGCTAAGGAAATACTGAAAATGACTTAAATCAACAAGACAGTCAACAAATTCTGGGCGACAGTTACCAGGAAAGCAGGGTGACACTTTCTTTCCAGGTGATACTTCACTCTAAGCGGGGTGATATTTTCCAGGCTAACCATGTGACACTTTCCAGGCAAGCAGGGCGACAGTTGTGTAGGGATGAACTATCGCGTGATATTTCTCAGAATAGGTTGCGACATTGTTCCAAGGTCGTATGACTCTTTGACCAGTGAAGTGTAAAATCTCAATTTTAAGGACTGTTTGTTCAAAATTTTAGTTTGAAGGTTGATCTTTTTTCAATTTCAATCACAGTGACAACAGTAAATTGACAGGTTTGCAAACAGTAGGGGATCAAATGTGTCTTCAAACACTTGAAACAAGGGCAAAAGCAACCTTTCCAAGACAAACACTTGTGATATCAAAATTGAAAAACCTATGAATACTACCGTGATTTTGAGTATGCAAGAACATTTACACGGGTATATCACAATGAGAACACTTCAAGCACTTTCTATCCTAAAAATTCAAAGGCTCAATACTTAACAACTTGGCCCACAACTTGATGCTCCATTGCCTAACACAAAGTGGTTACCCACAATAGATATTGGCTTTGTCATGGAAGTGTCAATGACACAACCAAAGGAACACATATGGTGAGTAATCTTGGGGTGATCTGGGTTAGTCCACTTGGATCAATCCTTGCACCAAGAAGCTAAGCAGCAAAATAGGGTGGCTTCTAACTATGGTTCTTAATAAGGGCTTCCATTCATAGCACCCCTCTTTCTCCTCAAAAAGGAATAGGATCTTGTGGCCTCAAGAGTATCTTAAGCATTGTTGCTTGACATTTTCGTCATGGTTGCAATTCCACAAGCTACTCACATCAAGTGAAGACAAGTGCTATGTCTACCAAGGTTTTGTGTCCTTGATAGCCTTGAGTTTATAGTGGGTCGAAATAGCTAGCAAAAGGCTTGTCCCCACTTGGGTCATTCCTCTTGATTGCTCAAGAGCAGGCCTGCTAAAGGATCCTAAACTACACAAAAAGTGGATCAATTTTTGAGGTTCAAGGTTTTTGTTTCACCATAAGGGTGAAGAGCATACTCCCCTATCTCAAAGTTTTTCCCAAACACACCAAAAAGAGGTTCAATTACTCTCTTGCTTCCAAAATCCTAAGATGGGTCAAGAGTTTCTGTTTCACCACAAGGGTGAAGAGCATACTTCTCCTACCACCTCAAAATTCCTTCCACAAGGTGTTATGCTCCTATTGAAATGAAACAACTAGTATATTGCCACACTTGAAATGAAATAAACAAACAAGCACACCTTTTTTTTGTATTTTTATGCCTTTTGGGCAGCCCTACAAAAACCGTTAGTAGCCCTTTAGCATGCAATTTTGGCAAAATATTTCAAGCAAAAGCACCTACAACCACAACTAGTTAGTTTTACAAGGTTAGCAAAATCCAAAATCCAAATGAAATCTGCAAATGGAATCTGTCTTACTACAACAAATTAAACCAGCAAGCTAATTAAATCTAAACTCAGCCAAAAAGATCCAAAAAAAAACTCACTGTTAGTTACATGCAATAATATAGTCAACAAAAGTATCGTGTGACACTTCGCTATATACTGGTGCGATATTTTATCTTGGTGTGACAGTTCACCTTACCTGTAGACAACATAATGCATAAAATAGTGCGATATTATCTACCAAACAGTGCGACACTTTTCACTGGTAAAGTGTCGCGCTGCTATATAAGAAATTGTCGCACGACATTGGTAAAATGTCGCATGAAACTCTGAGACAGAAAACCCAAAGACCAAAATTAAGCTAAAAAAATTGACGAAAAATGAACAAAAATGCAGCAAATAAAGGACAAAACACTAATGTTCTGCCCCATGGTGGGCGCCAAAAATGTATAGACAAAATAGTGCACTTCTATGAATCATTACATTCAAGAACACTCAAGAATGAGGTCTCAAAAATCAATCCATAGCTCCCTAAGCATGGAGTCACAAGGATAGTTTGAATATTTCTCTCAGCTAGAGCTATTAGGCCTATAACCTTGCTAGTAAACCACACTATGAGAGATTCAAATGAAGACAAGGGAAAGAATGCCAATATCCCCAAAAATCTAAATGAAATGCAATGCAAGCTAGATTAATATGAGTATGCAAGTATGCAAGCTATACTATGAAAATGAAAGTACAAACTACGCTATGAAATGGAAAGATACAAGTGTTACAATCCTTCCTATTAGGCTAGATGAAGTAATCTAAAGCATAAAGGAAATCTTTACTATGAATGCCATGATAAGAAACTAGAATGCAAGAAATGAAACTAGAATGAAATGTAGATGCAAAAGCCAAGAATGCTCCAAATCTTTGAAAGCTCCAAAGTGACCTAGAAAACTTGCAGCATAACATTAGTATTCAAAAGATGCATTGCTAAAATGAGAAGAGAGCTCTTATTTTATAGGAAATGAGAATCAATGGACGATGGAGATTAAGAGGCAAAAGATTTAATCAAAGGTGAGGCTTGAAGAGGGATCAATCCATGTGCACAAATATCCTCCAATGAGAAAATAAGAGTTGACTTTTGTGTCCATATAAGACAAAAAGTGCTTTCTCTCTTTTTATAAAATAGGAATAATGCTTTATTTGTGCAACTAAGGATAAGAGGAAAAGTGGGGGCTTTTTATTTAATAAAAGGGGAGGAAATATTCCTTTTAATTAAAAAAAGACTTAGGATATAATGGTTAATCCATAGAAAATAATTGAATAAATGATAGAATTAGGATTTGATCAAGGAAATTGATATTAAGTCAAAAATGTTGATTTAGGAAATTGATAAATTGTTGAATGGGGGCCCAAAGTCTAGGTGACCATTTTAGGGTGCATACAGTCATGTGCAAATTTCTGACATGACATGGTGTCAGTAAATCGATGGGTATGTCTTCTGTTGCTATTTCCAACGCAAAAATGGTGACAAACGTATGTGTTGAAATTCTGACAAATGAGCATTGCAAATTTGAGAAATGGCCATCAGAATTTGACCTCAAATGTACTAGTGTAGAGTTTGACTAATATAATAGATGGATTGATCTTTTTTGTCTTTCATCATGCTATGCTAAGAGTGCCCTAGCACCGTAGTAGTTGAAGATATGTAGAGTATGAGAGGGAATCCTAAAACTGGCGGTACAAGGATAGGAGAATTATCTAGATATTATTTTATCTTATCAAAGAATTGCTGACAGATAGGATCCCAATTGAAGCTTGTATCCTTGTGGAGTAGATGTGTGAATGATTGGCACTTGTTTGCCAACTATGATATGAATTGTCACACTGATTATAGCTTCCCTTATAGGCTCTTGAGCTACTTGAGTGTTCTAGGAGAAGGCATTTATGTTATAGCTTTGACCTTCTTGGGATCAATTTCTATGCCATGCCATGATATGATGAATCCTAACAACTTTCCAGATGTTACACCAAAGACACACTTCTTTGGATTGAGCTTCAAGCCATAATAATGTAGACAGTCGAATAAACACTCAAGGATGTCGAGGTGCTCACAACATGTTTTTGATTTTTCAATAATGTCATCTACATAGTTTTATAAGATTTTGTGGATCATATCATGGAAGATTGCTGTCATTTCTCTCTGATATGTAGCTCCAACATTTTTGAGCTGAAATGACATCATGTTGTAGCATAAGGTTCCCCATGGTGTGGTGAATGCTATCTTGTGTTGATCTTAACACAAATTCATTCAAACACTATTTCACCCCTTAGCACAAATCATACATTATCTAAGCATCAGGGGTCTGTACTGGGTCATACAATTCACTGCAACAATGATTATTTCTAGAAATTCAAGGTCTTTTTATTAAATTCTTCAAACCTCTGTACATGTATCATCCAACTGGATGTCTGATCACATTTTTGGATTTTAAAATCCTTTCCCAATGGTTATAACCACCCTTTTGAGGGGTTTTGAACCAATTTATAACTTATGAGTAACTTTTCAAAAGTTGTCGAGCAAATTTTCAAAAGTTATCGAGCAACTTTCAAAAGTTGCATGCAACTTTCAAATGTTGCATTACAACTTTGTCATTTTTTCTCCTAGGTCTCTATTGGACCTTTCCTAGGCCTTAAATGGATCAAATACACCCACCTAATGCCTAAAATAATCTTATCCACCTAAGAATCATCTATTCTAAGCACTTGAGACCCTTGGTACAATTTGGTCTCTAGGTTCATAACTTCACCTTAGAGCCAATTGACCTCACAATGGTCTTTATTACAACTCAAAAGATCCACATGGATCCTATTAACTACCTACCCTTCTAAATCCTATTGTTGAATCCATGGAAGGGTCTTGGGTATCCTTCACCATACTCCCTAGGCCAATAAAACTCAAGTCTCTTGAGTTGGCAAATTTGATACCTTTTAACCCAACTACTCAATTGTTGCTTCTATCAACCAAGTAGCATCTTCTACTGGTTTCCCTTTCCACTTGATGACATATTCAAGGTAGGTGTGTCTTTTGGTCTTCTGACTCTCCTATTTACCAAGGATACATTCAATATCTCTGGGCCTTTATAGGCATATAGATCTGAGACATTAAAGGTATTTGACAATCCAATGTCTAGTGGCAAGTCAACCTTGTAGGCATTTGTGCCACATTTCTACAGAATCTTGAATGGACCTATCTTTCTCGTCATGAGTTTTCTATGTTTTCCCTTAGGCAATCTCTTTTTTTTGAGATGAATCATCACCATATCTCCTATAGAGAATTGCACATCTCTTCTTTTACTATCTGCAGCCTCTTTGTATTTCTCTGTTGTCTTCTCCAATCTACTCTTCACTTCCTTGTGGATGTCTCTCATGACTTATGTAAAGTCACTTTATTGAGCACTGTTCCTCTCTAAGGATCTAACTTCCCTCAACTCCATCACACCCCTAGGGTGTGTCCCACAAACTATTTGAAAAAGACTTTTCCCTATGCTTCTGTTCACTGAGTCATTATAGGCAAATTTTGCTTGGGAAATCACTAAATCCCATGTAGTGCCATAATCCTTTGTTAGACACATTAATAGGTTCCCAAGGGATCTATTAACAACCTCCATTTGGCCATCTAATTAGGGATGGTAGGTAGATGAATAGGACAATTCTATTCCAAGCTTCTTCCAAAGGGTCCTCCAAAAGTGACTAAGGAATTTGGAATCTCTGTTTGAGACTATGGATAAAGGTATTCCATGTAGTCTTATGATATCCTTGAAGAATATCCCTACTACATGTGAAGCATCATGGCTTATCTTACAAGGTAGGAAATGGGCCATCTTTGAGAACCTATCCACCACCACACATACACTATCATATCCTTTCTTGGTCTTAGGAAGCCCAGGCAAAAAATCCATGCTCACTAAATCCCATGGTCTATTTGGGATGGGTAGAGGGGTGTAAAGGCCTACATTTGAACTCATCCCCTTGGATCTTTGACACACCATGCAACTCTCCACAAACTTTTGGACATCAGTTGGCATCTTGGAACAATAATAGAACCCTCTCACCAACTCCAAAGTCTTGTCAAGCCTAAAATGACCTACCAAGCCCCCACTCTATTTCTTCTTCACAACGTTATCTCTAAGTGATACCCTAGGGATACACAACTGACTGCCTTTAAAGGGTAACCCCTCCTACAACATGAAATATGAAAATACATTGTGATACTGACCTGTCATTATCTTACACACTTGGTAGGCTTCTCTAAAATCCTCATCCTATTCATACATGTTTTTGATAGAGTGGATTCCCATGCTTTCCAACCTCATCTCTTGAATAGTTAGATTCCTCCTACTGAGGGCATCATCAACCTTGTTTCCTACTCCTTTCTTGTGCTTTATTGTGAAAGTGTATGATTGGAGGTATTCCATCCACTTCACATGTTTGTGGTTTAGCTTTTCCTACCTATTCAGGAAGCTCAATGCATGATTATCTATGTATACAACAAACCCTCTAGGCAAAAAATAGTGCCTCCATTTCCTCAAAGACTGCACCATTGCATAAATCTCCAAATCATAGGTGGAGTACCTCTATTTTGCCTCATTTAGATTCTCACTAAAGAAGGCTATATACTTTCCTTCTTGGCTTAGGACTCCTCCTATGGACCTATTACTGGCTTCACACTCAATGGTAAAGACTTTATTAAAGTCTGGCAGAACCAATATGGGCTATTTTGCAACTTTTATTTTCTAGTCTAATTCAAAATCCCTATCAACTTCTTGAGTCCACACAAAATGACATTTCTTACCCCCCTTTATAGTATCAATCATAGGAGCACTCACATTACTGAAACCCCTAATACATTTCCTATAAAAACTTGCCAAGCCATGTAAAATTTCTACCTCACTTGCAATCCTTGGGGTAGACCAGTCTAATATAGCATCCACCTTAGATGGATCCATTTTGAGATTCCCTCCCGAGATGACAAAGCCTAGGAATATCAGTTCCTCCTTCAAGAAAATATATTTCTCCAAGTTGATTCTCAACTTCTCCTCTAGTAGTCTCTTCAAGACTTGTTCCACATGCCCAAGGTGTTTTCCCTTTCTCATACTAAAGATGAGAATGTCATCTAAATAGACAACCACAAAGTGGTTGATGAATGGCCTAAGCACCTCATTCATGAGCCTCATGAATATGTTAGGTGCATTTGAAAGACCAAAGGACATCACAATCCACTCAAATAGCCCCTCATTGGTCTTGAATGCAGTTTTCCATTCATCTCCTTCCCTCACTCTTATTTGATGGCACCCACTCTTCAAGTCCACCTTGGAGTAGTACTTATCCACACCTAGGCAATCTATCAGGTCTTCCATTATTGGCATGGAAAATCTGTATCTTATAGTTATTTTGTTGATAGCCCAGTCTAAGTCAATACATAAACTCAATGTACCCTCCTTTGGGGCTATTTGGGCTGGCACTACACAAGAACTGCTTCTCCTCCTTATGAACCCTTTGCTAAAGAGTTCTCCCACCTATCTTTCTAACTCCTCATTCTGATCAGGGGTCAATTTGTATGATGCCTTGTTTGGGAGTCTAGATCCTGGTATCAAGTCAATACAATGACTTACCTCTCTGATAGGGGGCATGGTCTCTATCTTGCTATATGCAATCACACACTTATATAGATCCTTAACAAATCTTGTAAATCCTTGGGTCCCACTTTCCTTAGTGGTTCTTCATATTCCATTCTGAACTCCTTCCTTTCTTCCTCATACCTCACCATAATGGTATAGCAGGGAGTGTTCTTCACCTTGAGTGTCTTTAAGAACTCCTTCTCCCCAATAACTAGCATACTAGTCACTTGGGGTGCCTTCTTCCCATCATTAGGCATGGGTCTCATAATAAACTGTCTTCCCCCTTCGGTAGACAGTTGTCTTCCCATAGACATTTGTCTTCCCATCATGATGTGATTCTACATCATACTGCCAAGGCCTTCCTAGAGTAGGTGACAAGCATCCATGTTTGTCACATCACATAGGATGTTGTCTTGGTAGTCTCCAATCCAAAATTTGACATGCACCAGCTCATTAACCAAGGCTTGTTGCTCTTTCTTTAACCATGATACTTTATATGGGTTAGGGTGAGGTATCTACTTTAAACCAAGCTTATCAACCATAGAAATGGATGCTAAATTATCAGTAGAACCAGAATCCACTATTACTTTACACACTTTACCTTTCACCTTGCATGTTGTCCCGAATAAGGTCTTCCTCTATGGTGGCTCCTTGCTTGCAGGTTTCTTCAATAGGGTCCTATTAAACATGAGGAACTATCCTTGCTTTGGGTCTGCATTACCTCTTTTCCCTTGTATACTTTGTGTGTCATCTTCTTGTTCTAGGTGCACCCTCCTATCTCCTCCTTGATGGTTATTCCATTGTATGTCAGGGCATCTTGAGGCTTGGTTTCCTACCTGGTTGTAATTAAAGCAGTTCCTAGTGAGCACCCCTAGAGTCCTTCCTCCCAATCTTCCTCTCCTATTACTTCTTCTCCCCCTATAGCCTCCTCTAGGACTAGCATCTCCTTCTTGGCTTTCCTGGTTACTAGATTTCCCTTAGAATATGTTGAATGATCCTCTTCCATTGAATCTTCCTCTGACCTTGTTATTGGTTCCTCTCCCTTTATCTTAGGAGTAATTATTCCTCCTTTGTCTCTCCTCAATCTTTTGTGCCATTTGGAAACATGAGTGTACTGACTTGGGATTGAATAAAGTCAGTTCATCTTGGATGGAATACTTGAGACCATTCAAGTATCTAGCCAATTTCTGCTTCTCACTCTCAGTTACCTTGGCCCTTAGAGTGAGTTTGTGAAAATCCTTTGTATATGCACCTACATCCAAGTCCTTCTGCCTTAGACTCTGTAACTTCTTGTGTATGATGATTTCATAGTCCTCCGATATGAATTGTCTCTATTTTTCTGACTTCATCCTCCCCCATGTTGATATTTGGATCTTTCAATCATCCATTCTTTCACTCTGAAGGAAATTCCACCAATTGAGGATAGGGCGGCCCTTCATTTTGGATGTGGCCAACTTGACTTTTTGGTTCTCTGACACACTTTCACAATCAAAATGGTTATCTAGTGCCTCTATCCAGTCAACACTATCTTCAAGATTTAATTTGCCACAAAAGGTAGGCACATCTTCCTTGGTGTCTCTTCTTCCCTCCTTCTCAAGGACTTCTAAAAAGATCCTTTGATCTGCATCTATCCCTAGTCTTTCCCGCCAAGGTTCCTCTCCTTCTTCCTCATCATCTCCTTCTTCTTCAGAGTCTTCTTGGTTTTCCCTACCCATCTTTCCCTTAAAATTTTCCATCTCCCTTTTTAGGGTTCTATTCTCTTCTCTTATGGCTCTACCTTCTGCCATTTTCTCCTTGACCAATTTGGCCAACTCTACATTAGTGATTCTTAAAGGGATCTCCCTCTCCCCTTCTTTATTCTCTAAGATCTTGCCTCACTCTTGTCTTCCAATCAAGATCTTAGTGACTTTTATACCACTTGATGTAGAGTATGTAGCTACCAAC
Organism: Chamaecyparis obtusa; assembly: GCA_027943335.1. Lineage (NCBI taxonomy): Eukaryota > Viridiplantae > Streptophyta > Pinopsida > Cupressales > Cupressaceae > Chamaecyparis > Chamaecyparis obtusa. The sequence goes on from BSBK01006092.1 coordinate 460,411, forward strand.
CAAATTTATGGTCTATCACACCCCAATCTACTTTGCACTTGTTTCTAGGACCCTCCTTGATCCTACACCCACTCCTTGGGAACAAGCACTAGATGAGCCCAATAAGGGAACTTAACCCTACACCACTAGACCAATCTCAACAATGGTGGTGACAATATTCAGGGACTACTACCAACTTGGATTCACCTTCCTAAGGAATCCCCAACACCCACAACACCAATTCCTTCAAACAAGGCCTACAATCCTTGTAGCCCTGGTCACTCAGTTTTTGATCTTTAATTTGCAAAACTTCTGAATAACTTGGAAAAATTTACACATTTCTAAACATCCTTTTGGACTCCCCTAAAGATCCCAAGAGACCTTGGTCTAGCTCTGATCCAGCACCCCCAAACACCTACTAGGTCAACAGGCCTAATTGGCCAGATTAGGCTAGGAACACAAAGTAACTATGAGAAGATGGGTACTCAAAATCCTCCAAATACCTTGGAAATCCTTAACACATCCTAAATGATAAAAAATAATACTTGAAAGGGTCTCCTTACCCCCACACTTCGACTATCTCCACTTGGTAACTTCTCTCCTCACTAAACACATAGAGATGTTTAGCCCAGGGTTGGATTGATGAAAGGCTAGACCAACTCCTCCTACCTCGAGCCTCTGGAATCATTGAAAGGATATCCATAAATTGAATTCCCCTAAGGACCATAAGAATCCCATGGTGGAATGGCAAGTTAGGGTCCCATCTAGACCAAACCCTCAAATTCAGGGTTATTCGGACTAGTCCAAGAATAAATGAATGGATCTTTGGAAATACACCACCAAATGATCTCAGATCAACTGAATTCAAACATTGATTCATCCCTTAACATAAATCATACATTATCTAATCATTAGGGGTCCGTACTGGATTGTACAATTCGCTGCAACAGTGATTAGTTCTAGAAATTCAAGGTCTTTTGATTCAATTCTTCAAAACTCCATACATGCATCATCCAACTGAATGTCTAATCACATTTTTGGATTTCAAAATCCTTTCCCAACAGTTATAACCACCTTTTGAGGGGTTTTGAACTGATTTAGAACTTATGAGCAACTTTTCAAAAGTTGTCAAGCAACTTTTAAAAGTTGCATGCAACTTTCAAATATTGCATTGCAACTTTGTCATTTTTTCTCCTAGAACTCTATTGGACCTTTTCTAGGCCTAAATAGATCAAATCCACCTACCTAATGCCTACAACTATCTTTTTCCACCTAAGAATCATCTATTCTAAGTACTTGAGACCCTTGGTACAATTTGGTCTCTAGGTTCATAACTTCACCTTAGAGCCAATTGACCTCACAATGGTCTTTATTACTACTCAAAAGATCCACATAGATCTTATTAACTACCTACCCCTCTGAATCCTATTGTTGACTCTATGGAAGAGTCTTCGGTGCCCTGCAACAGAAACCCAGCTAGATGAGAAAATCAAAGCTAGGTCTTGGAAGATAAATGTAGTAAAATCCCCGAGCACATGAAACTATATGAGGAGGGGTTAAAGAAAATTATGCATGACAGTACTTGGAAAGATCAACTCCTCCATTCAAAAGATCAAGGACTCCACAGGGAAGATGGATATGAAGGGGATTGTGTTGGTTGTCTATTTGGGTAGTCAGGAGAAGGTTGCTACTGTAGATGCTAAAGATGGTCCTAGGGAAAGAACTAGGGTAAGCTTGAATAAGAAAGCTTGTGCTTCTTCCAAAGTCTTACATCCCAAAGACACTAAGAATGAGGTGACCATCATTGGGAAGCAGACTGCTAAAGCTCTTAAGGAGCTTGTTTAGTTATGCTTTTCTTTACTACTTGTGGGATTTTTGTCATGTGTTTTTTTTTGTTCTCTATTTTGCTGGTTGATGGGTGCTGGTTTGTTGGCTAGTTATGCATTTTTGGCCAAAGATGTTTTAAAATCTGGTTCTTACTTTAAATATCTTTTGTAACTTACTATAAGGGGTTTTTGGTCCCCATTTAAAGCCTATTTTTACCTTTATCCAAAACAAAAAGAGAAAGGAAACACAAGCATAGTCCCCATGTTTTATCAAGAGAAAACATGTCAAGACTAGAGAATATGCCCAGAATACAAATATCACAGTATACACCTCTAGACAACAAGTCATAGAGTCTTGTTCTCATAAATTAAAACCTCTACAAATTTATAGTATATTTCTTAATTCGTTAAAAAAAAGTCCAATATTCTAATCTTTCATCATTTTGATCATAAAATGATTATATTTAGTTACAACCGATCGACATGCTGAAAATCAGGCATGAATCTCTCAATCTCCCAAGTTGTAGGAAAGTGTTTTTTTTATTGGCTATTCATAGTATGTTTGTTAGCTAGGATAAAAGAATGATCTGTGACATCGAGAGAAAGGATTACCATGATTGCATAGGCTAAACAACTGGTGTGCATCAAACACCTGTTAAAATTATCATTATTAGTCATGGGACCTTTCATGCGGTGGCATATTCCTTGAATATGTGTTGGTGGGTCCTTATGAGTGTGGATGTCTGCAAGGACACACATCATGCTAGTGGAACTCAAGGAGGAGAGAAGACCTTCACAGAGTGGCTTGAAACCTTGACCAGTCGACACTTGTTGACCCTTGTCGGGAGACTTGACGATGTCAATGCATTTTATGTGTTGATGTTGTTGAAGCAATGTGATGGAGGTGGTTAGGCCAACTAGTGTAGAAGGAGTCTATAGGCACCTTCCTAGAATATGAGTTACCTAAATTCATCCTATTAGGAACATTTTAAAGAAGTTGTACACTAGGACAAGGAGGGAAAAGTGGCTGATTCTTCTATTCAAATTACAAGGGGAGAAGAAGAGAGATTAAGTCGAAGAAGAAGAAGAGAGGAGGGGATAGAAATTGAAGCATTTCTATACAAAATTTATTCTTTGTTGTCTTCAATATTTAAGTCAAAATCAAGCCAACCATGAGCTTTAACTAACCTCAAGAGGACACTTGATGGGTAGCTAAAAGGAGGTTTAGACACATGTTTGATCATGGAGATATACCTGAAGATACCCTTAAAATGGTCCAACACAATAGCTGTAGAATCAATTTGTTAACCTTAAAAAAAGATAAATTTAATTTTAATTAATTATTTTACATAATAATATTATAATCAATAAAATATGAAAAATGAGTTATTACATTATTCTCCCTTAAGACTTTGTATCGTCCCGATTTATAAAATAAATTTAGAACTAAAACTTTGAATTATGTTAGATAAACATATCAGATATAAAATTAACATACATAAATTGAGTTAGCATTCATCTATCATACACAAATTGAATTAGCATTCATCTATCAATATTCAACCAAATTATTTTATTAAATCTTATTTTCTAAATCATATTATCTATACATAAATAAATCATAAGATTTCAAATTTCAAAGTCAAATAAGTAAAATATCATTTGATATAATTTATTAAACTATAAATATTGATCAACTCAACTTAAAAAATTACACTACTCTTAAAAATACATATTATAACTGAATAATAATAATACCTTTAACTCTTATTAGACGTTTACTTAAATAGGAAAAATAGATAATAATAAATCTGTTCAATTAACTATATATCCAGTGTGTCCTTTCCATTATGATCATATGTTACAAAAGGAAACACCATTATAAAATGAGTTACTGAATTAAGAAAAAAAGTAAGAGTTTGGATATGAATCCAAATAATTAACAATTAACACAGCAGTTTGCTATAAAGAAGATAAAACAGATATTTTGTACTCTTCATAACTGCATGGCTTGATGTCCTTGATTCACCTGCCAAATAAAGTAAAATCATTTACTATAACAGTATACTCATAACACTCACAATATAAAATGATAAAAAATTATAAAAATTATACTTCTTTAAATCTATGTTAGTTTAATTTTATTTAGATTAAAATATTAACTCCTCCTTAACAAAGAAAGAAACAAAATTGTATATGTTCCTCAACACCCATGAAAGGTCTATCTTTATACATATGGTGTCTTAAAGAGACAAAAGCTTTAACAGTTCGCTTCAAATGTTTGGGTAGTAGGCATTCAAACTTATATATGTCAACCTTGAATCGTGCCAAACAAAAATGGATTTATAACTATTTAATGGAAGAAATTTTTGTGTTTTAGTAATACATTGGGATCTATAGATGCTTATATCTATGTTTACTAAAAAAGCAGAAGATTATAATTGTACTTTCTAAATAGACTTTTAAGCTGATTGATTTTCTGGTAATTCTACCCAGGGGAAATATTATACCTTGCTTGAAGAAAGTTAATCAGCTGACTGGTGGCTCCCTTCTGTGCCCTTTCGAACACTTTCCGAAACGAAATGGAGGAAAGGGGAGAGTATTCTTATGAAGCCGCCCTTGGGATCTATCCAACGCTCTACATCAACATCTTCGTACCTGCCCTTTCGAAATGCAGGTATCATGGCCTCCATCTCGACTCTGCCCTCTTCAGGAATGCGAATCCCTACAAGTAAAGTCCGCAACGTCGCCAATGTGTTGAATAATTCAGGATCCCGCAACTTCCACAACCCCAATATAGCACAAGCAAATGTTGAGCCGAACTTTGGAGCATCGTAGATTTCCTCCTCGTCATCCATGTCCACCACAACGGCATCTGACTGCCATAACTCTACCCGGCAGAAACGCTTGTGATTGATTTCCATCATGGTCGCGCCGCGAAGTTCAGATATTTTCCCCCGTATCTCTGAAGTGTTCTGATCTAGATCAGGATCGCACATTGTCAGCCATACAACTGCTAAAGTGGATGGTTCAAAGCTCGACAGCATATCTGTGTACATTGTTGCTTCTGGTTCAGGTTTCGACAGCATTGCAAGCAAGTCCTCTTGTAGTTGTGATTTGCCGGCTTTCCACTGCTCAGCCAGCTTTGGGCTTTCCCTGATATCCGCGAACATCAATCGCTTCATTCTAGCAAGCGCTTTCATTTCCTTTCCACGCAATGCGCTGCAACCCGATGCGTTGATTGCTTCTAGGGAAGTCAAGTCTTTGAAATGATCAGGAAGTGCCTGGAGTTGTGTGCAACCTGCTATACTCAGATATCTCAGCGACTTCAGCTTATCAAAGTCACCAGGCAGATAGGACAGTTTTGAACACTCGTCCAGGAGCAGCGATGTCAAGTTTGTACAATTTCCAAAGCCTCGCGGAAGGCTCTGTAGGCTGGAGCATTGACTTAAATCTACAGTTTCCAGTGATGTGGGAAATGCTGCTACGTTCTCGGAAGTGAGTTTTGGAGCACCCCTCAAACGCAGATTACGGAGAGATTTAAGTTGGCTAAAACTGGGAGGAAGGGCTTTTAAACTTTTACAATCGTTCAAAACCAAAACTTCCAGAGAAGGCAGTTTACCCAACATTGAGGGTAATTCAGACAACGTTGAGCAACCGTGTAATTTAAGCACACGCAACGAATACTGCTGCTGCTCAATGTTGTCTGGAAGCTTTATCAAGTTACTACAGCCCGTTATTTCCAGCTCTTCCAATGGAGGCAGGGGAATTTCAGTGATCTCTGAGCAACCTTCCAAATGCATTCGGTTTAAAGACTTCAGTTGGCTTAATGAGTTTGGAAGCTTGGCTATTTTATCACAATTTGTTAGAGTCAGCAGTTGGAGTGAAGACAGCCCACCCATGCTTACGGGTAGTTCTGTGAGGCTTGAGCAACATAGCTTCAGAACACGCAAGGACCTCACCAGGCCAAAAGTATCTGGTAGGCTTTTCAATTCATCACAGCCAGTCAACTCAAGCTCTTCCAAAGAAGATAGATTGCCAATGTTTGCTGCTAATGACATGAGATTTGAACATCCTTTCAAATTCAGACACTTTAGGTTCTCTAGTTGTCCGAAACCGCTTTCAAGGCTTTCTAATTTATCATCCAATGACAAATCCAGCTCTTCCAAAGCGGACAGTTTGCCAAAGTTTGGTGGCAATGCAATCAGCTCTGAACAATTTTGTAAGTACAAGTGAGATAGAGATTTAAGTTTGTGGAAGCTATCTGGAAGGCTTTTCAGCTTTTTACAAGAGCTCAAATCCAACTCCTCCAGGCAAAACAAGTCCCCGAAGCTTTCAGGCAATGAAACCAACTCAGAGCATCCTTTTAACTGGAGATAATAGAGAGAGTGGAGTTGACCGAAGCTGGCTGGAAGGCTAACTAAATTTGAACAATTTGTGAAATCAATCTCTTCCAAAGAGGACAGATCGCCAAATGTTTCCGGAAGGCTTTCGAGTCCTGAGCAGGCTGTCAACATCATCTTACATAAAGACTTAAGTTGACCTAAGCAGTCCGGAAGAACCCTCAACTTCACACAGCTGCTTAAATCTATCTCTTTCAAGGCAGAGAAGAAATTAAATCCTTCAGGCAGTCGATCAAGATCAAGAGAATCACTCAGCTCCACAACGTGCAAAGACTCCGCTAACTGCAGCCCTCGAGAGAATTTTGTAAAATCTGAAGCCTCTCTCTTTACAAGATCATAGGACTGTGTCAACTGCGCATACCAAATTAGTTTTTTAATCACTCGAGGTTAAATACATCAGTCATTATAGAGTAATTATAAATAGTGAAAATCTATATCTTGTCTTCCTAAAAAAGGAACTAAAAAATAAGTAACAGACTTACGTCAAGAAAATTTGCTTCTTTTTTTAAGCTTCCATGGAAAAAGGCCACTTGTTTGAATTTGTAGAGGTCCATTGGCAAATTATACATGTGGAAGAATCTTAATTCTTCAAAGTTGGACTTGCATTCTCCACTGACTTTGATCGACTTTCCCAGGTATATAACTCTTAAAGATTTGTGCATCGAGTCCAAATACGCTGCTTCAAATTGAAATTCAGATCCTCCTTCTGAAAGCCAAATCCCTTTGATTTCAGATAGATTCTGTGACTGTGAGTCCATGAAACATATAGTCAGAAATTCAATTATGAATACTTAACATGTATCAAAAATATATACACATTGTGATTTATAATTTTTTCTTTATTTTTCTTACTATAATAAAAATCTCATTGTGAATTCCAATATAACGTGTCCATAGGAGGACTTTGTGTTTGGCTATTTTCCGGAATTGAAAAACCAGCAGCGAGTAGCCTACTCGTCTAAAGTCTATGTAAATGCTACAATCAACAATAATTTTGTTACAATAGAAAATTGTTGTGACGGATCCTTAAATAAGAATGATTTTATCTGGGAGGCCCTAAATCTGAGAAACAAACACTAGAAGCTTTAAATTAAAATGTATGTGTCATATGAAAATTTTATGGTGGTTAACTTTGTCTATTAAAATCAATTTATATATTTAAATAGATGAAAATGAAATTTTAAATTTTTTTTTAATCAATTATTCATATTTTTATCTTAATAGAATCAATATGCATTGTCTAAAGTCTATTAAAGAATTATTTTCTAAGTATTAAATTAGAATGTCTCAAAAGTGTCAACTTCTTACAAAAGAAAATGGGTAAATACAAGAGTACTTGTTTACCATCTTAAGATATACTATGCAAATAGATGTAAGAGAGCCTAATATAGAAGAATTTAGTTATAGATAATTTTCAAATAATATATCATGCCAACATTTAAATATGCATACAAAATGGTTGTATAGAATAAAAAGAACTAAAAGCATGATTTGATTTTATCTATGAAAACTTACATAAAAATATAATTATGTCATATATAAATTACAATCTAATTGTGAACCCTTCTTAATTACATCTTTATAATTATTAATTTCTTCTAATTAATATATAAATTAATATAAAACAATAACTTAAAATAATTAAAAATTTACACATGAAACACAAATTATAATATACTTTAAAAATTAAAAATATTGAAGAAAATAGTAAAATTTAAAAATTAAAAATGTTTCTAAAATAACAATCATTTATAGTCTATGTATCAAAATATTCTAAAATAATATAGTTTTTAAAGTCTCCAGCCTTAAATTAATTATATATATATATATATATATATATAATTTTAAAACTATAAAATAGAGTTCAGAATAGAAAAATATTTCCACAAATTCAAAAGCTATTACCGACCGATTCATTCTCGACAATATTTATCAACTGTTGCGCATCAGTAATTCTAGCCTTTCCTGACCACGCTCTTGCCCGCTCTCTAACCACATCATGTACAAATGATTTGCCTTCGTGGGAGATCATTACTAGTCCAGACTCTTCCAGCCGCCTGAGTTGTATGTCGGGGAATGTATAAACCAACTTGTGCCGTTCCCAATTGTTGAAAAAGATAGCTATGTCTAAGAACAGCTCTTTATCAGGCCCATCCAATCCGTAATATATAAAATCAACTATGCTACAACGGATATCAATTTCTGCCGTTGGATATACTTCAAAGAATTTAAGCAAATGATCACAGGCTGAGACGTGGTCCGGCCTTTTGTGGCGCAAATAAGTGGCGACCATTCTAAGAACTAGTGGGATACCATTACACAAGTTTATTAAACTGTCAATATTTACATCTGAGGTAAAGTTTGTGTCGGCACTGCCTAAAACTTTTTCGCACAGGAGATTCTTTCCTTCTACGCCACCAAGACCCTTGATTAAACACGGATACTGTTCAATATCCGTCGACATGCTGAGCAGACGCCGCTGCGTACTGGTTATAAGGATTCTGCTATGAATTGGAAGCCACTTTAACTCCGCCGGTAGAAAGTTATGTAGAACATTGTCTGTTTGAACGTTGTCAATGAAAATAAAGACAGGGCGGCTTGCGTCTCTGAAGGCATTTGAGAGATGAGCCCTGCCCTCTAAACAACTTCCCAGTACTATAATTTTGCCAAACAAGTCGCCTAGAAGCTGCTGCTGGAGGATCTTAATATCATGTGCGGAATACTCGCTTTTTAATTCAATTCTTGAGACTTCATAGTCTCTCACCCCAAGTTGAACGCGGTTGAAGACTGCATTAGCTATGGTGGTCTTCCCAATACCGTCTTGGCCATAAGTAACTACTGCTATCCTCGATCTATTATCGCTGTCGACATCCAGAAGCCGAATTACTTCATCTCGTGCCTCCTTTTCATTGGCTGCGAGATAAGAAAACAGAGCAAAATAAACGGACGGCGTTCATAAAAATAAGCATAATATAACCCTTTTAAAGATGTTTCGGATAACATGCATTCATCTATTTTTTTGTTCTCTTTCTTTATAATAAATCAATATCAATAAGAAATCTACCCAGTAGTTTCCAATTTTTCCTCAGAAATTAATAGATATTGAGTTGATAACGAGCATTGCTCTAAGACGAAACAGCGGCGAAGAAGATACCTCCAACCACAGTCACATACTGAGGTACAGCACTGGGGAATTTCCCCAAAATTTTCCCCACTGCGAGCTCTGGATATCTGCACATAAGTCGGAACTCCAGATTATCCATATCCGCCTTGCTTACTGAAGCTGAAAATCCCCCAAACCTGCGGCAGATCGTGCAGCGTTATAAATACGATTAAGTATCTCTAGAAGCAAAGATGATGAAGCATCAACTATTCTGTGGTATCATACCCGTAAAGGTTTTCAGATTGCTTTCGTATAATGCATAGAAGCGATCCCAATACGATGAAGTTGACTGCGTCCTTCAACATTTTCTCCGTGCAATCGGTCACGTTTTGTTGCCTCATGTACTTAAGTAGTCCCAACATGTAGAGGAGATGCTGTACATATACGCTCTTCTCCTCTGAGTCTTTCTGCATTTCATCCATCACATACGCCACCACAGACAATCCTACTGCCATCCATTCGATACTGTGTGCTTCCTCGAGTACGGCACTTACCACTTTACGCACGTCATAGCCTAAATTTTGAAGGGAGAGCACCTGAAAATAGAATTTCAATCGTTAATCTGGTTTCTTTCTTCTTCATTCGTTATTAGAACGTACTTTTCATAGGAACAAACAATCATTATACAAAGCATTCAATTACCTTGCGAGCCCATGTTTTGATCAATACGTACTGTACTAAAGCACGACCAAACTCTGTTGAAAATTCCACGATTGCGGCTCTTGTTCTCGATACATTGTTCTGAGGTTGCCAAATAACATGATTATTTGTTTACAGAGAATTGTGCAATGAAAACGCTAAATTGACAGGATACTTACATTGGCAATAACAATATCTTTCAGACCATCGTCAATGTGGGAGATCAAATCTTTAAAGCTCTGTGGGCTCAATTTTGCTACCATTTCTTTGAGACGCGTGATCTCCTCCCAAACTATCCCATTATCATTTTCTGGCGAAAGACACGGTGAGTAGCAAACGCAGGCCATTCTCTTCTTCCTACAACTCACAGAAAACTAAAACTAAATAACATTTTTATTCCATACGGAAGAACATCAATTTGGTATCCGTTCTTGAAGTTCAAAAGCGAAAATGCAAATTTAAGTTTCGAATAATTCTATTCTATAATGAGCATAACTAAAACGCGGCAATTTGTGGACCCCGTCTGTTTGCTTTAGAGTTAAAAGAGAAAATGGGATTATGCTAATTAGGTAAACAAATACATGTTTGAAGATTGAGTATGACGTGTTGCTTAGATACAAAGAGAAAATAAATATAGAGTATAGGTCAAAAGTTATTCAAAGATGTTTGACGTCACCGGTATAATTGTATACGTTCAAATGGTTTTACTAATGTTGAGGATTAAATTTAATGACATTTGTAATCATATGATTCACGAGAAAACATTTTTGTATTTTGAGAGTTTGAGCCGTTTTGGTTTGTATTTCTTGTAGGTTTAATCTGTAATAATTACATCGCGTTCTATTGAATAGACATGAGTAAAGTAGATATATTATTTATAGTCACTATTAAATTTCCATAGATGAATGTCAACACATATGCAATCTACATAACATCATTAGAGAACAAATAGGAAAACAACTAAATTCAACTTTAGACCAAAGTTGAGGATTATATGAGTGTTTCTACCTTTATGTGCCCCTTCTTATTGGTTTCTATCAAATGGTTCCCTCAACCCTGGATGGTTTAAGTTAAATTTTTGTGGTTCTTCCAAAGAGAACCCTAGCTAGGTGGGTGAGGGTGGCATAATAATGGTTGAAAAAGGTAATTCGAGTTTGGCCTATTTGGCTAACTTGGGAATTCAAACCCCCAACTTTGTTGAGGTGGCAATGACTTATAATGGTATTCTTCTCACTAAAGACAATTGAATTCAAAAGATAATTACTAAAGGGAGCTCTAGAAATGTCATCATGATGTTTTGTGGTAAAGCAGCCCTAGGTTGGCTCATAAAAGATCTCATATTTAAAAGTAGTTTCATTTTGTCCTTGATGGAACATGTTAGACTCAACTACATCCTCAGAGAGGAGAAAAAATCAATAGATCGACTAGACAATCTTAGTCCTTTCACTAAATCTCTGTAGACGTGGACCTCCTTGCACAATATCCCAAGGGATGTTTGTGCCACAATCTAGGATGATCAAGTTAGTCATAAATCCTAAAGATATGCATATTGTCTTTTTTATGATGACTCTTTTTCTAGATTGTACTTTTTTTGTCTTTTGTTTTCAACCTTGTTTACTCTTTCCAAGTTTCTCATACTAGAATTTTCTCGATTTGGTTCTCTATGGGGGGATCTAATTCAAACATAGCCCGAGAACTAAATATTTTTCAAGAATCATAGAGTTCTCTGGCCTATTTTGGTCAAAGGAAACCTCTTCAGCTACATTTAGGGCACGTAGGACTTTGACCTTGATCTTTGTGAGATATTTTCCAATGCTTGAGACAAGGGTTTTGCTTCCATTGGTGGGTTGTCTTTCATAATTTTAGTGAAGACTATTCCAACCACTATTGGGTCGATTGTGGATGGAAAGACTCTTACCAAAAAGCAAAAGGGCCAATATAAGGAGGAATTTAGAAGATTTCTAATGCTAGGAGATATCACTTGCAAAATGAATTCAATAGGGAAGACCTCTTGAGAGAATAGAAGATGTGGTGCTAGTCTCAATGAAGTACATTACATTGGATGATAGGTTTAAACACTTCCACTCCTAGTTATTTCCAATGCTCAATCATTTTAGACACGGGGTCAAGCTAAATTTCTTGTTCTAAATTTTCTCCTCTTTGTCTTAGTTGGTGGGTGCTACCTGGGCTAAGGGAGGGCTTCCCCTTCATTACTGACTTATGTATAGACTCTATAATTTTCACTTGGTTATGTCCCTTGTTTATGGTTTGAAACCCTCTACTTATGGTTTGAAACCCTCTACCCCTAATCTAAATACCACCCAAGGTTGTTGTCCTGTATAATACCCAAGAGTGTAAAGAGACCTCTTCTTTTGTTTTGCCTACCCCCCAATTTCAGCCATGCTACTTGGTCTAATCTCCAATGCACTACATAAATGTCAAATTTGGCTAAGGGAAACAATGTGTCAGGTCTTGAGGTCCTAAATATTTTTGATGGTTCGTCTTCCTCTTGGTTACACATGCCTCCTCTCCTCACTTCCTTGTTTCTTCTACTCAGGAGCTTGGAATTGAGGAGAAAGTTAATGATTTGTGTGTCACTTACAACAAGCATAATGAGATTATCCATTAGATGTTAGCCAAAATACATAGGTTAAAAAGAAAATAAATATGCTTGAGGCTTTAGCGGAGGTGGACATGAGGGTTGGAGATTAGCCCGAGGTAGTTCATGATGAGAGGGTTTGGGAAATAGTTGATGATCTCTCTAATAGGGATAACAATTGGGACACTATTGAGATCAGGTCAAGGAGCTTAGAGCTTTGAAGATCTTAAAGTCCAAAAAAGAAAGAAATGATGTATGGTATTGCTACTAACAAAAGCTACTAGGAAAAACTAAAAATAAATTTGAAGGAAGTGGTTGACTATTGTAATGATATGATGTGCAAGGCATTGGAATCCCTGCAGTTCCTCCAAGAGGAATTAGAACATTGGTAGGCCAAAAGGAAAAGAAGAGATTGCATCTAGTTCTTCCTTGGAGGCTTCTAGTGATCCATCTCTTGTCCAAGGTAAAGAGAAAACAAGGTTCATTTTTGCATCTATTGAAAGAGTTAAATCAAGATTGGAAGTCTATCAAGATCACCATCCCGTAGTTAGTGGTTTCCTTGGGGGTGGTTATCATACTTTCATTTGATTTTGCTCATTTTGTCTTCTAGTTCTATTCTAAGCTTTTATTGATCTTTTGCTAAACATTCTCACACTTTGTAAGACTCATTTTCTTCAACCTGATGGCTACCATGTAAAGATTTGTGCCTTATTGCCTTTTATCTTACTAGAACAACTAATTTTATTTATTCACCATTAATTGAAAAGAATAGAAAGAAGAGGAGGGTCAAAGATGCTATAACTCTCTTTATTCTAAATTTGACTTAACTACGAGTCTCTTTCATAATTGAAGATTGAAATGTTGATCCCAAGGTCATGAACTCTATATATTCTTTATTTATTGTTAGTATGTTTTTAGATTCTAATAAATTGAGACTTTAAAAAGAAAACAATCCATGTGAGACAACTTAAATTATAGTGACTTGGGTTATGTACGGGAATTTCCACAAGAATGTACATGTCATCTTCACATATTATAGCTAAAGATGCACTGTCAGATGCTTTGTTTATAGGTTGTTTTCAATGGACATGGCTATCCTCTCAAAAGAATGCACCTCCGTACACCAAAAAACATATTATGCATACATAACATACATGACAATACATCAAAAGCCATATAAATGGAGTATAACAGAGAAAAAAGAGGAGCATGGCAGGAGTGTGTCAGCAGGAGTAGATTGCAGTTTGTTAGTTGAACAATTTGATTTGATTGATAACCATAAGAGTGTAGAAGCAATTTGATTTGATTGATACTAATTTTTTAAATTGTTGTGATATTTATTAATATTTTATTTCTTTTAATTTTCTAAAAAATGATGTAGGGTTGAAAACACACAATGTTTTCGGCCTGCGCACTTATCAATTGAAAGGGGATTAATCCCACATTCATAGTGTGAACGGAAAAGCTAATATTCATATAGTGGAATGCACAGAAGTAAGTTGTCCAAGTGTGGACACCCAATTGGAGCTCTCATGCGTGCATAAAGATCGAGGCGATGAGCTGGCTGATGATTGGAGGTGACACGGTGGTGGGTCCTACGTGGAGGTAAGAAAATTTTGATACAATGTGAAGAGATGCAAGTCAGGTGCCTCGGGATGCGGGCCCAAGATCGACGATGGGCATGATCCCGCAATGAGGAAGATGTGCGAAGGTTAATCATCACGGGATCACAACTGATCAACACATGTCTTGTTATGAGGTGGCAAGATATGTGCAGCTTGATGCCTGGTTGGATAATGTAGCAAATTAATGGTTGACACGTGGCACAAATGGTGATATGGCACTAGTGACAGGGTGATGAGGTGGATAGTCAGATAGGGTGCCTCGAGATGCACACCCAAGATCGATGGTGGGCACGATCCCGTAATGAGGAAGATGTGCAAAGGTTAATCATCACAGGATCACACCTGATTGACACGTGTCCCACGATGAGGTTAAGTGCATAGTTGAAAACATCATGTTTTTTCTACATTGTGGGTCTTAGTCATTAGTAAAAAATGATGCAGGATCGAAAACACACAATGTTTTTGATCCCACAAACCTACACACTTATCAATGTTGTAGTTTAAAAGGATAAGTGTGAAAGTGCATGATTGAAAACATCATGTATTTTCTACATTGTGGGTCTTAGTCATCAGCAAAAAATGGCGTAGGGTTGAAAATACACAATGTTATTGGTCCCGCGCACTTGTGCACTTATCAATGTTGTAGTTTAAATTGTTCTTGCATGATTGAGACTAAGGTGTATAAATGGATAAGTGCATAAGTGCGCAATCGAAAACATCATGTTTTTTCTACATTGTGGGTCTTAATGGTGCATGGTAAAAAATACACAATGTTTTTGGTCCCGCATACCTGCGCAAGTGTGCAGGTCAAAAATATTGTGTGCTTTTGACTCTACTTCATTTTTTATATTATTGGCAGTATTACTAAGAATTTAATTCCCACTTCTATTTAATCCCTTTTATACAAGTTGCCTCTTTTCATACATATTTCTACCCTAATATAGTTCTTTTCTTAAATCCTGTTACCCGACACTACATTTTCATACTAGAAATAAGTTCTTAAATCAATTTTAAATGAGGCAATAATCCTAGAGGGAGAGAGAGACATGAGAGACCTAGATAGGGGAAGAGAAAGGTGAGATATACAGAGGGGAACAACAAGAGATGGATAATAAGATATGGTTAGAGAGGTGGATATGTCATCCCAAAATATACTAATATAATGCATATAGGTCAATCAAATATTTTAACATTGCATAGTGTATTCTTGTCATTATGTACCATAAACCTAATCCCTTATCCTAACCCTAATCCTAAATATAATCTAGTCCTAACCCTAAACCCTAATTTTAACTCTAACCATAAACCATAACTCTAAATATTTAACACTAGCCATGATGTAAATCCTAACTGTAACATTAATTCCTTCCTAAACCCATAACCCTATAAAATGTCACAAACACCATATAAAAAACTTTAAACCTTCTCAAATATCTTCCAAGGGTTTTGGGACTCTCATATATTTGACTTTCAACCTCCACTACATGATAATCAATTGCATCACACTAATCTCACTAAAATGCCTTTGTAAACCTTCTCAAATATTTTTTAAGGGTTTTGTGACTCTCATATACTTGACTTTCAACCCTTCACTACATGATAATCAGTTTCATCACACTAATATCATTGAAATTCCTCACAAGGAACTCCTTATCCCTTCTCCCACTCTCTCCCCCTCCCCCTCCCTTCTCTTTCTCTCTCTTCATCTCCCTATTCCCTTCTCTCCCTCTCCCTCTCATATGTAATCCCAAAATATACTAAGATAATGCACATAGGTGAATCACATCTTTTAATATTTCATAGTGTATTCTTGTAATTATGATAAAGCATATGATCTGATCATATGGATAGGATTAGGGACAGGGTTAAGCTCATAGGGCTCATAGTTAAGTAAGCATTAAGAGAATCAAAACCATAAACCTAACCATAATTTTAATCCTAATCCCTAAACCATATACCTAGTTCTAAACCTAATCCCTTAGCCTAACCATAATCCTAACAATAATCTACTCAAGAAAGGAGGGAGAGAACTAGGGAGGGGAAAGATAAAATAGAAAGAATCCTAGAGGGAGAGAGAGACATGAGAGACCTAGATGGGGAAAGACAGAGGTGAGATATATGGAGGGGAACAACAAGAGATGAATAATGAGATATGGTTAGAGAAGTGGATATGTCATCCTAAAATATACTAATATAATGTGCATATAGGTGAATCACATGATTTAAAACTTGCATAGTGTATTCTTATCATTATGATAAAGCATAAGAATAGATCATCAAGAACATTTGGAAATTAAAAAAGAACATGCTTGAATGTACATAACTATTTATAGTTATGTACTCCTTGTTATTTATGTAAAAGAGTTTAATCAAGAGTAATAAAAAGAATGTTGTATTCATTGTTGGTATCTCATTATTCACCTCTTGTCTTTCCCCTCTATATATCTCACCTCCCTCTTTACCCATATAGGTCTCTCACGAATCTCTCTCACTCTAGGATTCTCACATTTTTTTCTTCTCCCTCTATAGTTCTCTCCATTTAAGACTAGGTAAATTGTCACCCAATGACATTGCACAAATGAAAGATTAAAAGCCAAGAGACTCTACCAAGAAAGTGTAAAGGTCTTCTAACACATTAGGAAAGATATTTGGGTTAATTTAAGTCTCCCAAGACCCTCCATAAAGTTTCATACTTAAATTGAAAAACTAGACCCTTTACTAGGTACTAAGCATCGCAAATGGGCTCTGTCAAGCATTGACTTTCACTCAAATGTCACAAACACCATATAAAAAAATTTAAACCTTCTCAAATATCTTCCAAGGGTTTTGAGACTCTCATATATTTTACTTTCAACCTCCACTATATGATAATCAATTTCATCACACTAGTCTCATTGAAATGCCTTTGTAAACCTTCTCAAATAAAATGACAAGAATCCTAGAGGGAGAGAGAGTCATGAGAGACCCGAGAGACCTAGATGGGGAAAGAGAGAGGTGATATATAGAGGGGAACAACAAGAGATGAATAATAAGATATGGTTAGAGAGGTGGATATGTCATCCCAAAATATACTAATATAATGTGCATATAGGTGAATCACATCTTTTAATCTTTCATAGTGTATTCTTGTCATTATGATAAAGCATAAATCCTCTCATGGGGATAGGATTAGGGTTACAATTAGAGATATACCTAAGATGTCACTATAGGCCTCTATCATAATCCTTAATCCCCTAAGATTTTTTCCCATTCATTTATACTATCTTTAATGTCTCTTCACTTTTCAAAATGTATGATGGTAAGGGGAGTGTACCACCCATGTGTAATCATTTAATACCACATGTATAGATTTTATCAATGAAAATCTCAAGTTTGTTAAAATTATCTTTGATACACTCAAGGTACATACATTTAGGTGGTTATATTCTCTCTCCCATGATACATATAGGGGCTAAGTAAAATTATTATATGGATTCAAGCTGCCATGTCTTCTTCTCTACATAATTAGGTCCATGTAATGTCCCCGCTAGGGAACCCATAAATAATAGGTCTAAAGTACAAAGAAAAGAAACTAATTTAAAAAAAAAACATTACTAAGATCTTATTTGATAATCCTACATGTGAAAATGTCCTTAAAGGTTCCCTTAATGATTTTTCCAACATTATATTCATTGATACAATTAACTAAATGAATTCATTTCCTTACCTACTTTACATATCATTCAACTTTTATAAATGAGATAGAATTAAATAACATATTACTTATTTCATAAACTAAATACATAAATATCCTTTCATGCTTCATTTATTTTCCCGTTAACTTTATCTACACATAATTCATTTGTACTTCCAAAACATACATAAACTTGCAGTTTAGAAATCCTTACTTTTCAATTTTCATTTCAATGATTCAAAGAGAGATAGGGTAGAAGGTACACAACTACATTTGTTTATTCAAATAATCATTCCCTCTTGATATTCCTAAAACTACCCCTCCCAAATTACAATGCTTCCTTCTTACAATTTTCAAATACATTTACATCAAGTTGCCCAAGGGCTTACAATACATCTCTACATCTTGAGTAAAAAATATAGAGGTACATGATACAATAAATCAAATTTCACCACTGTCTAAATCTGAATCCAAGCCAAGACACAAACCACAAATAATACCTTGAAAGAGATTTTCCACCCAACCATGTGAAACTTGTGAAGTTCCACCCCCTGTGCTAGGAGATAGAACCAAGGTAATCACAAGGCCTAAGGTAATCTAAGGAAAAATAATCATTCGCTCATACACCAAAAAGAAAAGATATAAGTAACAACATATCACCATACTATACACAAAGGTTAAGGTTCTAGTATACAATCTAGGTAAGTGTCATCACACAACCTATGTATTGGGATCGTCCCTGGTAGCCATGTAACACTGGTACCATTTTCATGTGAAGGATCCTCCCTGGCAGTTACCCATGGTCCCAGTACTCCAATAGGTCTATGTGGACTTTATCATTATATGTCTTTCATTATCTTTTGAAACCTCCCTATCCAAGTTAATTTTTATGGTTATCACTTGATTACAAACTCACCCATAGGATCCTCTGGAAACCACTTTGGGTTCCAACACCTATGGTGAGCCACTCACCTAGGGTACCTATTATGCTACCCCCAACACAACCCAAAATATAAGTAAATAATTCAAATGTCCCGATTCATAGGTTTAGGAAACTCTCCTGTGCACTCAAGCCCCCAGGATGAGTCCTAACCTTATCCATATGCATAAAAAGAATCATAACAAGAAGGAAAAACTACAAATAGATCTTCCTAATCCTTCCTAATCTTCCATAAACTTCCCTAAACCATACATATATAGAGGAAAACACTTAATAACATCCATATATATAACAATAGCCCTCCCAAGAATAAATTTGAAAGAGATACTCTATCATTTAATTCATCAATCTTCCTGAATACACTACACACTTCCAACAACATAACCAAATCAATATATCATTTAACAATAGACACTTTGCAGAATAAATTAACATTAAATAAATTTAAAAACACACACACACACACACACACATTCACAGTCAATAAGGTGATTTCCTTGGTTCCAGACCCTACCCTAAACCTTATGTAACCTAAATCTTGTATTGTAAACCCTATGTCAAGTGGGATATGGAGAGATAGAGAGGTTATGTGAGAGAAAAAAGGATGAGAGAGGCAAGGGGGAGGGGTCCATGGAGAGAGAGAGAACATATGGATGATGGGATATGGTTAGAGAGGTGGATATGTCATCCAAAAATATACTAATACAATGCATATAGGTGAATCACATCTTTTAAACTTGTATAGTGTATTCTTGTTATTATGATAAAGAATAGGAATATATCATCAAGCACATTTGGAAATGAAACAAGAACATGCTTGAATGTACATAACTATTTATAGTTATGTTATCTTTGTTATTTATGTAAAAGAGTTTAATCAAGAGTGATAAAAAGAATGTTGTATTCATTTTTGATATCTCATTATTCACCTCTTGGTGTTCCTCTCTATATATCTCACCTCTCTCTTTACCCATCTAGGTCTCTTATGACTCTCTCTCCCTCTAGGATTCTCACATTTTTATCTTCTCCCTCTCTAGTTCTCTCCCTCCCTCTAGACCTCCCTAGAGCCACCCCCTTGCCTCTCTAATCCTCTTTTCTCTTCCATCACATATCTATCTCTCCATATCCCTCTCTACACATGTTTTTGGGTGAGAGATACAGGGTACATAAGATGGAGGGTATTTCCTATGTTTATACTTCTCTCTATCTCTCCCTCTCCCTCTCCCTATATCCTTCTCACTCTATCTCACTCTCTCTCCCTCCCTATCCCTTCTCTTTCTCTCTCTTCCTCTTCCCATTCCCTTCTCTCCCTCTCCCTCTCCCTTGATCTCCCTCATCTTATCCTCCTCCCCCCCCTCTCTCATCTATTTAAGATTATCCTATTATCCCTCATATTTAATTGAATTGTTCAAGAGCATCTCGCGAGATGGTGGGAATAAGGAAGATGAAGGGTGACATCACCCAATGTTCCCACATGGTATTGACTATTTTGATAAGAAATGGTGCATAATTTTGGGATGTATAACATTCTAACAAAAATTATATCCCACATTCCCTTTTTGGTTTCAACAAAAAATATATTGTCTTGTTTCAATGAGATTACCTCCTATTTTGTTTGCACCTACTAG